>JAPMOQ010017859.1:209475-227788 GCA_026543055.1 Argiope trifasciata
TTAAGATTAAAGGCGTGCGTCAAAAATAATCACGCAGAAAGGATTTTAAATTGTTTCTAGTTTCTTATATCATTGTCTAAAACTAAAACTATATTGACTAGAATTTATAATCGTTTAAAAATAAAATTACTTAAAGGTCTTAGTTTTATTTTTTTAAAGAAGATTTTTTTCTTTATATCAATGTAATTTTAAATGGGCGTCTCTCGCATTAAATATCTATTTTGTATTATATTTGTTAATCTTTACAAATAAAAATGAATGTTTGTCTGTACGTCTCGTATGCACTGTCGACCCTCTCATCCTATTCCGATAAAACTTCGACAACATATTGCTTGCCCTTAGGCGAATATTATAGACAAAATACAATCATATAAAGTATAAAAAATATGTTCAGATCTATTTACCTGATTTATTAACCATGGATTAATCACCATATAACTTGCCAAGAAGACACAACAGATTCAATAATGATGCTAAATTACAGCTAGATGTAAATATTTCGTAGCTATTCAATATAAGTCTTTATCTGAAGTATTAATTTTATTAGAGAGTGTGCAAGGAAGTTTTAGGGAAACATTCCAAAAGTTTTGAAATTTTAACTAAACATGTAAGAAAAATTTAGCGTTTTTTGCAGTAATTTCCTAAAATATTATAGCGCAAATAATTTTGAACCATCTTACTTTTAAAAAAATTATCTTTTCAATTATATTAAAGATTTTATGGTATAAAGCTATTTTCTACGCTTAATCAATTTTTAAAAAAACTATTTTAATCACATTTTCTAACATTAAAGTTGATAATTCTTAACGAATATTAAACGAATCAAAAGATACAATAATCAGTTTCTTTCATTAGCATTCTGAAAGAACACCAAGCATTTCAAGTATAAAAGAACACACAAATGTTATATATAAAAAATGAATATTTGTTTGTATAATATAATAATAAAATAAGAATAAATACTATGTATGCTTCTCTTTTATATATCCTTCAATTTCAATGAATGTATTCATTGCCGACAAGAAAATAAATATAATATTCTTAACAATAACTTGAAATAATTATTACATATTACATTCTTAGTAAATATTACATTCTTAACTAAACAAGACAGCTATTTTAAATTCCAAACGGATATTTCCAAGATTATTTCTTCTGTTTTAGAAATGCGCCCTTTATCAGCTTGTTATATAATATTAATGCATTCGGATTTTCTTTAAAACTGTATGTATAAGGTGAATGTAACATTTGTGTATTTAACATTATTGCCGAGAAATAAATATAAATGCGTAATTTCCGGAGGAGAATAATTATGAGCATTTTATACAGCCCGCACATTTTTTTAAGTTTTAATATTAAATTTTTCTATTTAAACAAACAGTTTTCTAAAAAGCAACATTTTATTTTGATAGAGTTATTTTTTCTTATAGTTTCCACTGTTGACTCTATTATAGAAAAAAAAATTCTGAATGTTATTAAAGATTTTTCTAGCATATAATATAATAAAATACGTGGTATAAAAATATATAAAATTAAGTCTTGGATGTTAACGCTGTTCTGGGATGCTATATGCTATTTAAAAGTGTCCGGTAGAACCTGGTTGGTGGGCGTAGGATTAGGGATCATTGGGCTACTAACTCGAATAACGTCTACCGAAGGCTTCACTTTTATGTGGTGTCTCGTGAACTCATTAATCTATCGGGGCCACAATGTCCTTCATATTGAAATAATGACATTGGAGGATATAGATTCAGAGTCTGTTGTTCACTGATTCAGGTTCAAATTTCGATCTGAGCATGAGAAAATGAAATGCGGGAATGAATTTACTATCAATTTTCTAATATCCTAAACATTCACGACTCTCCACGTGTCGTGTAGAAACAACATCAAATAATCTTGCTTTTATCACTTAATTATTTTTTTTGACCTATTAAAGGGAAACTTTTTATAAGAAAATAAGAAATAATATTTTTGCCTTCACGATTAAAGATATAAAAAATATATTTATTCAGCATTTAAATAGTTTCACAAACTTCAGACTCTATTAATTTTCCTCATCATTAATCTTTATGTCTTAAGCACTTCACAAACAATTACAGAAACGTCCAAAGATATCTTATTATTGTGGACAATTCGGACTGTTCTTTCTGATCTTGAAGATAAATGTTAGCTTCCAACTACGTAAATCTTTCTTGTTTAAAAGTAATGAATTTGTTGAGCTTGTTAATCAAAGTCCGGAAGACGCCGCAGAAAATGTCTTCACGCTTCGAGAGTTTTCCAAAACTCCTCTAAGATAAATACTCTTCTGTCTTATCAATAGGGAATTTCCAATTACCTAATCTAGGCAACTGCCTTGCTTCACAAGGATGAGAGAGAAAATGAAATAGAAAAGATAAAATATTTCATTATTCTGTTTTCTTACTAAATAAGTTTATAAAAAAATACGCTTAATATGAATTATAAAATATTATTATAATATTAATGCCTGTTAGGTATATGTGGTCAAATATAATTGATAAGCATAATTGATCCTATATGTTCTTTACGTTCACTTAGTTATTAGAATATTATTAAACAGAAAATCTCTTATTTAATAAGGTTTGTAAAACCGAATGTCGAACTCTCTTGGATCATTATGAGTGAATAAAAACATAGACATCTTACAAAATTAATAAAATGAAAATAATTAAAGAAAACTAAATCGTACTTCGTTAAATGTTCAAATAAGAAACTACATCAAATTACATAAATCATGTAAGGAACTGAATCATGGTATCATTGATTAGTTTAGGTATGCAACTACATTGATCATCTTATTAAAAGAGGAAACTCACACTCTGTACTGCCTAGAGTCGTGAAATTCTTAAATCCTACAATGCGTTTCATTATTTGAACTAAAATAAAAATCATACCCTGTAACTTTTTAATGATTTTTTTTCTTAAGATGTCTTTGATAAATATGATTGATTAATTAATAAAATGCCGACATCATGGCATAAGTATAGCGCGTGAGCGAATTGGGATGCGCTCTGTGCATCCCAATTCGGCCATGACTGTTCTTCTTCTGTGTTCTTTTTGCGAGGTATTTGATTATGCCCCCCCGTAAAAAGGGGTTGTGCAAATGAATGTGAGGTGAGAAATACTTAAGTCTTACTCTTAGCCCTAGTTGTGCTACTTAAAAAGCAAGAGACACTCACTCGGCTTAAATAGCAGACAGATCTGTCAGTGGACTTGTAAAAATCGTTAGAAAATAACAGATAATGAAACGTACATATTTGACATTTGCTGTAATATGCATTTTTTAAAACAGACTTAGTTAGACTGTCTTAAATTTTGTGTTAAATACTAAAGCTTAAAAATAAATAAAAAGAAATATTAATTAAAAAATTAACAAAATGAATCACATACATATTAATAAATTAATCAATTGGTTTGTTTAACTTCTGTCGATTCTCCATAATGTATATGTTTTTATGCAAGTACAATTATGCAAAAACTAAGAAAATGAAGTGCTAATTGCCCCACCAAATTTATAGATATAAATCCTTATTTCTCTTTTTAGATTTCTTTAAAAAAAGATTTTTTTGAAACAATCTCAACTGGTGGTGGCCGGGGTGGGCGCAACTAACTGAATGAGAAGGAGTTTTATGCGTACAACGAATACACAAAATTTATGTTTTGCTATATGATCTAACAGTGCTATTGAGAATGCATTAAGTTTCTGATTTAATCTTTTTTATAAATAAAAAGAAAAAAGCTTGTTTGTTTTTTCGAAATTGCAAATTAAAATAATTGAATAAAATTTTGGTGAATAAAGTCTGAATGTAATTTATTTTTTACTCTTATTCAAGATTGGCTTTTGGTTTTATGCTTAAAGCGTTTCTGAATTTTGCTGGAAAAAAATATTTCGAATAAAGTACAGTTTAAATAATAACTTCAATAAAATGTTTGTATGTGAAATTGTCTAGTATCTGTATGCATTAGATTATTTCAAACCATGACAGCAATTCGAACAACAGTTATCAATCATTAAATTAAATGTCAATTTAAAAAAAAATGTATTTTTTTCCCAAAAATGTTTTTGAATAAATTAGACAATTAAAAGGAAACAAATCAAAATCTAAAAGGAAGATAAATACCTTATTTAAACATAAATTGATTGTTATTATATTTTCTCATTCTAATAGTAATGAATAAGAGATGGGTTTTAATAATTGACAGGTAAACCAGTTGTAGAAACAGATCCAGCTATTACGAATCTGGCGATGTGTAAGAGTATTTTCATGATCAATTAAACTTTCTGTTTGACGCCTATATCTTTTGTACCTTCTCTCCTCTGACCGAATGAAGTTTTTGGATAATATGGTGCTCTAAGACTAGAATATTTCTACTAATATTAAGTATTATTACAAAATTACGAATTACGCATAGCTGTAACAAAATCAAAGAAATAATTTGAAAATCATGTAACACTTTATTTACACTTAACTATTGCCCCTGGATAATAATTAATAAAAGAGATTCCTTTACCCTGTATGTTAGTGTTATATACACTGAAGTGATAAAAGTCATGGGATGACTGTTATTATCGTGTCGGTCCTCCTTTTGTCCGGCGAAGTACAACAACTCGACGTGTCATGGAGTACACAAGTCGGTGGAAGTCCTCTGCAGGAATATTGAGCCATGCTGTCTGTAAAGACGTCCATAATTGTGAAAGTGTGGATGGTGCAGGCGTTTGGGCACGAACGGACCTTTCGATGATGTCCCATAAATGCTCGATGGGATTCATATCGGGCGATCTAGGTGGCCAGATCATGCACTGGAATTGTCCGTAATGTTCTTCAAACCAATCGCGAACAGTTCTGGACCGGTGACATGGCGCATTGTCATCCATAAAAATCCCATCGTTGTGTGGGTACGATAAGTCCATGAATGGCTGCAAGTGATCTGCAAGCAGCTGAACATAAACATTTCCAGTCAATGATCGGTTCAGTTGCACCAGAGAACCGGGTCTATGCCATGTAAAAACAGCCCACACCATTATGCAGCCACCACCAGCTTGAACAGTGCCTTGCTGACAGTTTGGGTCAATGGCTTCGTGGAGTCTGCGCCACAATCGAACTCTACCATCAGCTCGCAACAACTGAAATCGTGACTCATCTGACCACGCCACGGTTTTCCACTGGTCAAAGGACCAGTCGATATGCTCACGAGCCCAGGAGAGTTGCTGCAGGCGATGTCGTACTGTCAGTAAAGGCACTCGAGTCGGTCTTCTGCTGTCATAGCCCAAGGAAGACAAATTTCGCCGCACAGTCCTATCGGGCACGTCCCACATTGATTCGTGCAGTTATTTGACGAAGTGTTGCGTGTCTATTAACATTGACCATTCTACACAGACGTCGGCGGTCTCGGTCGTAAAGTGCAGGTGGTCGCCCACTGCGCTGTCCATGATGGGATGTGATGCCTGAAATTTCATACTCTCGGCACACTCTTGATACTGTGGTTCTCGGAATGTTGAATTCACTAACGATATCCGCAATGGAATGACCCATGCGTCTAGCTCCAACTAACATTCCACGTTCAAAGTCTGTTGATTCTCGTCGTACCGCCATAAATTACGAAAAACATGTTCACATGAATAACTTGAACACAAATGAAAGCTCTGGAAAACGAACTGCGCATTTATACTTTTTCGCTGCGATACTACTGCCATCTGTATATTTGCATATTGCTATCCATGACTTTTGTCCCTTCAGTGTATATATATATATATATATATATATATATATATATATATATATCTGTATGAGATAAATAAAGGAAGTTAAAAAATTAAATACTATTAATTCACAGTAATAAAATGTCTGAAATAAAGTAGCAACTATTTAAACTCAAAATTTTGAAATACATAGTTCTTATATAGTTTTTTAGCATTTAGTTACGTATTTTTTATCATGTGAGAACATGATATTGTTTGGTTTGAAACCTGAAAATGAGTAGGCATCAAATTGGCTATTTATGGCTTTTGAGGCCTCACATTTTTGCTTTCATCGTTATTAGAGAATAATGCTGTAGGATTGTCAAATTTATCAATTTATCGCCAAACTTAAGTTATAGCTCGATTTCCAAATTGTCTTTTCACATGATTGTTTCTAAGCGATTAAAACTGGTTAATATCTTAAATTATAAACAAGTAAATTTGATTTAAAAATAATAAAGTTCTTACATGTTAACTTCAAATATGCGGTCTTAGATTTCAATTTTCTTTTCTTTTATGCAGTTTAGTCCTTTATGAAACTTAAATCCATTTTTTATTTAGAAGCGCTATTTAAAAACAAAATATTTTACGCAACAAGGAAAATAAATAATTTTGAAACTGTTTTGTTTCAACATCTATTACCTTTTATTATACATGGAAAAACTTAGCTGGAATAATTTTACACGCTTTCTTAGGCTTATTTGCTCCAAAAAAAGATGACATTAAAATTATTTTGAACTATTTTTGCTTTGCTAAAATTTGCGCCGATCGTTGAATACGCAAATTTAAAGAGTTGCTATTATAAATATATTCCTTCATGATTTTTAAATCATATTAATCTTTTAAGTTAGAAAGTTAGATTATTCTTTTTAGAACAAAATTTCTTCTTTTATTAAGTTTTAAAATATTCATGCATCTTTAGGAAAACAAGTAGATGGGATCTATAATTGGATTATCAGTGAAAAGCTTCTAGAAAAAAAAAATTTCGCATAGATTTTAAAGACCGAAATTTAGCTCGGCAGGTAAAAATATTCAAATGCAGTTGTAAAATGTCTTCCATACTCCATTGCTTATAATATTTCTCGATAATAAAGGAAATGTATGTTGGATGAAAAAAAATCATATTCTAAGACATTGAATTTCGAAATAGCAGCTCCTTAACAACGAGTAACTATCTTAAATGAACTTTTTTTAGAATGCCCTTAATTTTATGTTTCATCATGCTTTTATAACAAAGAACGTGCATTTCAAGCTTTTCATGCTTTTTTTCATGATGAATTCAACTATGATACAAGGCTGTATTAAGCAGCTCCCCCATAGATTTTTTAAATTATATTTCCCAAGATAACTTTGTTAATTTTCTTATATCTACTAAAAATCAGATGGGAAATAGCAATGAATTCATTAAATTCTACATATATTTAATTTTCTCATACAAAAGGAGTTTTTTGAATGTCCCTCAAACCAAAGAAAAAATCTTACTTTTGGCTTTTTGAAGCTGTTATTTTTGACTAAAACTCACTGGAAGTAAAAGGAAAAGTTAGCTAAATTTAATTTTAAAATCATTCCAAATAAAACTGTTTTGTTTAGGAATTCTTGTTTACTTGGCATTTTCTCCTGTCTGGAGTTTGTCTGCTTTTGAATAGCTCGTTATTTTTTATTTCAATGAAAAAAATAAAATTACACAAATTTTCCTCTTTTGCAGATGATTATAGTGATGTAGCATGCCACTTATATAATTTATTTTCATTTAAAAGTATCCTTTATTTATTTATTCGTTTATTTCATATATTCTGAATATGGCAAAAGGAAATTACCTGAACCAGAAAAGTACCAGAATAATTTTTAATAGAGAGATTTGGATGTAAAGATCACCTTTGGAATACAGTTTCAAACTGTTTGAATTTTCTTAAAATAATACTATAAATTTTTACTTCATATAAAATTAAACAAAATAAAAATTCTGTTAAAAATAATTCTATGGCAGAAAAGCTTAAAATATTGAATCTTAAACTTATTTATGTCAATGTAAAAGAGTGGTATTACATAGAATGTCCTGTAAATGATACTCAAAATATTGGTAATGATGTTATGTAAAATATAAAATACACATGTTCTTCAAAATTTTTAAAAAATTCACTTGTTTTAAAAATAATATAGCTTTAATTATTTTTATTTTATAAGAAATGTATTTTCAGCTTGTGTAAGTTATTCAAGTTTGAGCTAATTCTGGATTAAATCTTTTACTAGATATTCATTTTTTATAAAAGAGTTCGTTCGCATAAAAGAATATTTAGTTTCATAAAAAATGAAATTATATACAAAAACTGTTTATTAAAAAGAAAATTATAAATAAAGAGAAAATTCCAAGAATAAGAAGTCTTTTATAACAGATTATCTTTATAACTTTTATATTTTATAAGAATAACGTTTATATTTTATAACGTATTGATTGTTATAGAAATATCGTTGATAACGAAATTGCCATTTAAGTAGACCATTTTAATAAATTTCAAATGAATCTGGATTTGTTATCAACGTCCAAAAACAAAGGTTTTCTTTTAAAACACACAATCTGTTCAACAAACTCAATTCATTAGAACTACTCTTCCTTAATTTTTACACGTGGTTTATGAATATTAGTTTAGATGTCTTCATAATATCCTACACTTCCCTCTAGTTTCGAGAAATGTACTTTTATCATGATACTTCTCCTAAAGTAATTGCCTCTATTTAAGAAACATATTTTTCTACTCTAGGGGAAAAAGGCAAACTGTTTCTCAAAGATAGTAGTTTCTATGAAGCCAATAATAATAAAATATAGAATCCTAACAAGCTTTGAATTCTATTATTATTCGCACAGTCTTAAATTCTCTTAAGGAATTAGATGTAACAGCCATATTCTTCAAACAACGAACCCTGCATCAAGGTGATTTCTTAATTGGGAGAAAAAAAATTCTCCAGAATAAAATTATCTACTATTCCGAGAAGAGAATAGATAAAATTGTGTTTTGATTTATTCCCAATCGGATATTCTGTAAAAGCTCTGAAGTACTATTATTCATTTTCCGTTTGTTATGTAGCAAATTCAAGGAGTGGGTTACTTCAGAATAGCAAAGAAGAAATAATGAAATTTTAATCCCAGAGGATAAGTTAAATCGCGTAAAGATCTCTAACAAAAAATTATTCTCATTCGATGCTTTCGTAATGGAATGTATTCTGAGAATTCCCCGATACACGTAGTAACTTCAAATAATTTTTATGCCGGGACGTAGTATATAGAACTTAAATTACCGAAAAACAAGTGTTGCATGACAAGTTTCAGAGAAGCAAGATGTAGTATTTGTATATTATTAATAAAAGTATTAACCAATAAAACTTCTTTGAAGATAAAAATGTAATTTTTCATCATGGTATGTTTGGTAGTAAACACGGTAAATATTCTTTGATTTGGTAGAGAATATATGTTAGAACCAAAGCTTGAATAAGAGTGTTTTATAATAATAAGATATTTTATAAAGATACTTGAATAAGATATATACTTGATAAGATACTATATACTTGAATAAGATATTTTATAAAGATTATTATAAAGAATGAACTTTTTAAAGTTGCAATATTGAAATGCTTTCTTTCAGGTTTGATAAATCTTTATTAATTAATTAGATTCAAATAATCAAAAAATTGCTTACTCATAAAGCAAAAAATTATTAAATATAATATATGAAAGGATATATATTTATTATTTCTTATGATTCTCATCAGATTTAAGCAAGCATAATTAAAACAATAAAGATATTAAAAACATTATAAAACATGTGAATGTAAAACTTAAACATTGTATTTAGTAATATAAAGCTGGCATGAAGTAAGAACATCTTCAAACCTAAGACTTTTAAATAAAAATGAGGCTCCATTACAGACATATTTCATGATACTTCTGTAATAATTGAATAATAAAACGACATTATTTTTTTCTTATAATAAGAGTAATATTTAAGAAACATTTGTTTCATAATTGTGCTTTAATGAATAGAATTTGCCTCTATTACAAGAAATTTGACGTTTTTCAAAACTTTACTTAATTATCCAGAAATATATTTAGAAACGACGTATCTTATTTCGATAGTATTCTCAAAAAATTACATAATTAGTGTCCTCAGAATTATGAAAAAGATATTGTCGAAATATGATTCTTTTCAATTATACCAGTTCAACGAAAAATTCGCCAAAAATTCGTCAAACAATCGTTACTTGAGAAAAGTGGAAAATCGCCAAAAATTACGTCGGATTTTATGTAGTTACACTTGGTACTTTGTTTACATTGACGACATTTGCTCATTATTCGCTTCTCTTGGCGACTCGCGTTCGGATGACATTGGCGACATCTTGTTTCCTATAAGGGTAAAAAATAAAAAAATAAAGATATTCCTTTCTAATGAAAGAAAACATCGGCTAAATGACATTTGTATGGTTAACTATCACAACATCATATTCATAATATATAATTAGAATGTAATATATGTATTTTTCTATGCAAGAAATTTTTATTCATGGAACAAATGTAATTAAATAATGTTTTAATATTTCTGGAAGTCGAAGATTGTTGCAACCTAATGTCTGTCATTGGATTACTAGTGATATTTAAACAACGTGAAGGTTTTAAGAGCGATACAATTTAAATAATTCGATTCATTGTAATTGTGCGCTTGACGATAAGCGGCTCTCTCAGAAAAGATTCATGAAGGACTAATTAATATAATTGCTCACATTAAGCTTTTCACTTAATTAATTATATTTCGAATATAAAATTGAAGACTAAGTAGTTTAAGCAAATATTGGATGATATTGCTGATACTAATCTGATTGAAGTATTAAATCAATTCCATTAATTAAAAAAACGTGTCAAAATATATTTCTTTGCTATTTAATTATAAAATTTTTAAAGTTAATTAGAGCCTCCTATAACAAGTCTTTTGCTTATTAAATACATTCATTTTTTGAAGTTTTACGAATGAAATAAAGATGAATTAATCATTTCTTTTTAAATTACCATTTATACTTCAAGATTTTTGAATCTTTGAGAACTAAAATTCCAAAAGTACAAAACAGTAGACGTTCACTCATTTTAAGTATTTCTTAATTTGATGAGGTTATACATTTTAAATATAAAAACTGTGAAAATACGAGTGTTTATATTACATATCAGTTTCTGAATGTCTGTGAATTGCCGCCGCAAAGTAAGTTTCCTCAAAAATGTATCACGAAAGACGTATCCCAAGTAATTTCTACTTGCTTCTTAGTATGTTTAAATATAAGTGCATTTTTATGCATTTACATTTATTAATGAAATTTAAAATTTTTCTAATTAAAAATGCTTAAGGATACATTTTTACAGCAAAAGAGCTATACTTCTTTCCAGTAATTTTGCATCGCAATCATCGAATACTTTATAGCAATCAAGATTATATATATCAGTTTTTAAGGTCACCAAAACAACATATTAAAAAATATAATTGATTAGAAATTCGTCGTGGGAAAAAACGCAATAATATTAATCATTAAACACACACACACACACACACACACACACACACACACACACACACACACACACACACACACACACACACACACATATATATATATATAAAATTAAACTTTAATTATCGATTAAATGTTAAAAAAGTTACTTAGGACTCTTCACAAGCGGGGCGATAGTTATCATTCAGCGAGATCAGCCGACTGAGCATCTCTCTTTTTTTTGTAGCACCAGCTACGGCCAAGAATACGAGTTTGTTACAGCACTCGTCACATTTGCCAACACAACCCCGGTGGGGGTTATAGACCTCACATATAAAACAACTATTTCCGAAAGGTCGCGAGGAAGCTCCATTACCCCTTATGCCAGAATGCCAGGGAGAAAAAAAGTTCATTCTTCAACCAATTATGTTGTTGAATGATTCGTTCCCAATTAATGTGAAAATATAATTCAAGTGTATTCTTCAAAAAGCAACGATAAGTTCTCATTTTTTTGCAGAGGGCTGGATATGGACATCATTTACACACTAAATTAATTTTCCTTATTATTTCTCATTAGAAAAAAATTCAATTAAGCTACATAAAAACTCCCTTTGTTCATATGAATAAGTCTTGGACTGTTCTTTCTAACTTAGAAAATTAATTAAGCATTTGAATTTAACAAATCGCTTTGTCGCTCTTTAATTTAAGCTATGAAAACAAAAGAGCCCATTAGGGACACCAGGAATGAAAGGACAACAAAGACTGTGTTCTACCAAGGTGAGTTCGAGATTAAGCACGTGAGAAAGAAATAGTAACGCAGAATGGTTTTTCTGGATGGTTTAGAGCATTTTATTCTCATTTTAGAGCATTAAGATTCTCTAAATAAGTTAGTCACTTTATTTATTAATTTTTCATTCTTTCTCTTAACTATTTGGTTACATGTTTTCATTTTCTTTTAAATTTTATATGATTATTCCAAAGGATAACAATAAACATTTGGAAATCCTTTTTCAAATGCATTTGAATAAAAACTTGTTAAAAAGACTAAAGGACTATAATAGAGGTACTTGTATTTCAAGAATTAGATTAAAACAAGAGACTTGGGAAAATACCAGGACGGCTATAGTATGAAGAGTTTGAAGAATGCTCTCAAAATGCTCTTTTTGGTTTGTAAAATTATAAATTGATAAGAAAATGACGATTTCATTGCAGAATTGTGACAATGTGATTTGTGTCACTGCAATAGTTTTGAATTTATAATGAATCATTTGGCCTATTTTAAGTTTTTCTTAAATTCCACCAAAAAATTTAAATTTTTTTAATAATTTTCTTTAACTATATTCAAAACTCGCATATTTTTTGTAAAAAAAATATGAGTCATTTTAGTAAAAAAGTCATGCACTGTAGATTTTTTCGAAGTCGGCATTTTCTTTTCTTATCTTTTCTTTTCTTTTCTTTTTTTTTTGTTTTATACCAAATGAAATTTTTCCGGAAGTTTTTTCTTTGAATGTCTTTTTTATTTACTTTTAGAAAAATAAAAGATAAGCGTTACAAAAAAAATTTTTCGAGAACAGGATTTTATGTTTTTTGAAAAGGATTTTTTAGAATTTACTTTATTTTCTCTAACTCAAATAAGAATCATACAAAGAAAATTATTCTAATCATCAAAAAACACAAATTCAATATAATGACGAATTTTCTGGTTTTCGACCACCTATCTGAAAGCGGAAAAGATATTTTTCTAACTATGTCTGTCCGTCTTTTTGTACACACAATAACTGAAAAACATTTTGAGTTAAGTTAATGGAGTTCGCTATGCACCTAATCTTTGCACCTAATTCTTAGATTGTGAGCGAATTTTAAGCGAAATCTCTTTAAATGTAGTCTATTTGTTTTGTTGACTAAATTCAAATGGGCGCTATAACTACAAAATGCAAAAAGCAAATTAGATAAAATTCAGCTTCTAAATCCATCTTTAGGTCAAATTTTGTATTGGATCCTTATCAAGAATTTACGTCTATCGATGTGTACTTTCGAGTACATTCACATGTATTGTAAAGTTAAAAATATGAATACACGGGACTTTACACAACTGACCTCCGATCTGCCCTAAGCCACACGGATAAAACCTCGCAAGACTGAATGACCGAACCGGCGCTACAGCAACACTGGTGAGAACTGTGGTTGAATCCTAATGGCCATCACCGGCCACGGTACAACCCTTTCACGTAGGGAGTACATCCCATCATCGATGGGAGTGCCAGTGCCCTCACCTATTAGTGTACCCACCGGGTCCACGACATCCAACCACCAAACCAGAATCATCTCATCCTCTTTTCAAGGTGCTCGCTGGAGGGGGGGACATAAGTTGGCTCCCATTTAATACCTTGATCTATATCAGATTTTGAATTTAATATGTAAATGGCTGAACCTTCTGTCGGTTTTTACAATAGCAAGAATGCAACTGTTATAGTTTAAAAAGCAGACATTTTTATAATTGATAATTGCGATAGTATTCCTATCACTAAAATTGTGGTTTGGTATCACGGTTTTACCTTGTTGAAAAATAGTGGCTCAATTTCTTACTAGTTGTTCATCTCTGTGCGAAGAAATTGTGGGTCTAAAAATTAAAACCTGAGCACACCAGTGCTCATAAGGTTACTTAAGGCCAACAATATTTAAGCGAAACGGAAAGATAATAGCACTTTATAAGAAAGTATGTGAGAATATTTTGAGAAGACCATACCTACTTTTTTAATACATTGAATGTAAATTTTATACACATTTTTCTTAACATCTTTCAAAAGTTGACTTTTAACTTGTTAAAATTCAAAACTTGACGTGTGTACCCAGGCTTATTTTCTAAAATAATGAGATCAGTTTTAGTTGGATTTCACCCAAACTAACAACATTTATTTAAGAAAGAAGAAGAAAAACTCTTGAAAGAACTGATAGAGCCCAAATAAAGTGATTTTATTTAATCTTTTAAAGGCCTGCTTTATAAAATTAGAATTTAAAAATCCTATTTAATAACTTTTAATAGTTAAACGTCAGGATTATTACAAATTTTAAAATCTCAAATATTTCGTAAATTTAGCTATTTTTTCCCAATTCATTAACTTTCACAGTTTATTAGTTTGACATAATTTTTCATAAAAGATTGCTTAATTTTAAAATCTCATGAAAAGCATAATTTTCTGTTTTCTTGTATATAAGAAAAAAGAAATTTTTCTTAGTTTAAAAGCAAAAACTGTTTTAAGAAAGCCCAAAAAAGCATGAAGACATTTTATGTAGGATATTCCAGACTTAGATTTACGAACTCAACAGATTTATTTCTTCTTTACAAAGAAGATATAAGTTGACAGTAAACATTTATCTTCAGGATCAGTAAAAACAGCCCGATTTTCTAAAATATAGTGGGACATTTAGGAAATGCTCAGAAAAAAAAAACGTTAAAGAAGGACAGAAGGACAGAAAGAATTAAAAAGCGATGGAACGAGATCTGGAGAGTATGCATGATGAGGTAAAACATTCCAATGAAACTGTAAGAGCTTTTCTCTCAAGACTAATGCAATGTGTGGTCTCGCGTTGCCATGGTGAAATACAACTCGTTGGTTCCTTAATTTTTTCCGGGTTTTTTTTTTAAAGTCAGCTTTGAATTGATTCAAGTGATGACAGTATTTCGTAAAATTTATTGTTCCATCTAGAATAAGAAGCTCGTAAATAATTATGTTTTTGCATTCCCCCCAAAATAAACAAAATGACTATTTTCGGGTGCAATTCCGGCTAGTGGTTTTTGTAGAGCTTTGCTACGACTGAAACCGATGACATAGATGGCTAATAGATGAATGTAAATGTTTGCACAATCATAGCCACACAGGGCCACTCATAGAGTGATGAAAAAGAAACTTTTGGGATGCCCTAATGATTCGTTGGTATTTTTTTAATTCCTTTCCAGGCAATTTTTCGCTGTAGCAGTCTTAATACTTTATTATAAATAAAGTTTTGAGTGATTAGAAAAAGGATATTTCCATGTAAGAAGTTTTCGAATAGAACAAATTGAAATGTATGGATATTTTCGAAAACGAAAACTGCAGAATGCTGATTAATCTTCAACAAATAGCTTCTATTTTAGTATTATCTCTGAATGCTCTTATTTATATTATACCATGAAATTCTTACAAAAGTGTGATTTTGCCACTATATTTTACGATTAAAAATTTGATTTTATATTTTGATCGTATACAGGGGGGTTATAATTAAACTTCCGTTTTGAAATGGTTATAAAAGGAAATATACTGGATCAAATATTATCAAACTTTACAATAGATTAAAAAGGTCATGAAAATTTCTTTTCTGCCAAAACACAGTTGAAAACTCACCACTAGGGGTAAAATGGCGCTGTATGCACTATTGTTAAACGAAACTTCAATGGTATGAAATCATCGGTTTCAAATGTGTTTAATCGTTTCTGAAACGTGTTAGAAAGCATTTCCAATGCATGTTATCTCAAAAGGGTCCTTTATGGAGATAATCTAAATAATTTAGGGGAACTGAAAGGTGCGGTAAACCGACAATTGCGCAACCTTCCTGTTTGATATGCTAAGAGCTATTGTTGAGAATGCATTAATGAAATTAACTTGCCTTCATAAATGGTGATACCACATTGAACGTACTTAGTAAAATGTTTCAGAAGTTATTAAGCACATTTTTCCATTTTTACTTAATATTAGAAAACATGTTAAAAAATAATAGACTCTCCACCATTTCTCTCCCCTTGTGGTGAGTTTTCGAATTTTTTTTCGCAGAAAAGAATTCCATGACCTTCTTGAAATCATAACCAAATTTAATAACATTTGGTCCTGCAGTTTTACCTTAATTTCAAAGCGAAACTTTAACTACATCCACCATGTACTTTAGATTAATCTAACGATGATTTATAATTTTTTACGTCATTATATCAAAAGTAGCAGTTCATTAGACAAACTAATCACAAACAAAACTTAAGAATTGTTTTTCCATATAAGCTATCAACTCCCTTTGAAAGAAAATTTTATATTTGAAATTTTAAAACAAGAAATTTGAAACTTTATACAAATTTCAATAGTATGAAGTTTTGATATTTATTTTAGTTTGTAAATTAAATCATAAAGTTTTAATATTTATTTTAATTAATTTTATTTAGTTCTCTTTAGTTATATAAAATATTCAAAGCATACAATGATATTTTTAAACTAGATTACGGAAGAATTTATATCAATGTTTTTGAAAAAGTAAACAAAATGGAAAAGAAATATCAGGTAAAAAATTGCATTTAGTATACATACAGAAAAATAGCCTTTCTTGGGTATTTACCTAATGAAATAATAAGCTTCAATCTACATTTACAAGAAACTACCAGAAATTCAGAAATCTTTCTGTATGACTATTTCTGTCACACGTGTCTATCTTCATTTCACCTTGGTAGAACATAGCCACTAATTCTCTTTCATTTATAGAGTTCCAAATGAGGTCTTTTGTTTCCTCAACTCAAACAAAAGAGGGGAAAGCCATTTGTTAAATCTAAACGTTTAATTAAATGGCTAAGCAAGAAAGCAGAATCCAAGACCTATTCAAATGAACAAAGAGAGTTTTGTTTGGGACTTGAATGACATTCTTTTCTAATAAGAAATCATGAGGAAAATTAGTTTTGTGAGTAAATGACGTCCATCGTCTGTGCTGCCTTAGTAAAGGAGAACTTGTCATAGCTTTCTGAAGATTAGACTTAAAATAGTTTCTCATATTAATGAATGAGGATGTTGGCAGTTTTCATGTTTTAGGAAGGAGCCCTTTTGTCGACATAATAACTAGGGAATGTAATTTTTCTTCGACTACGAATCAATTATTAGGTTATTGCTTTATTGTTCCGAAAGAATTCAGAGAAATATTTTGAATCAAATGAATTGTTAGCTGAGATATTTTAGATCTCAACCTTTGTTAAATGGAGTATCATATTTAAGGTTAACCTAAGTATCTGTAACCAAATTTATTATACGTTTACTGATAATCTTAACTTCTTTATAATTAAGATTAACTTGGTTTGTGTATGTGTGTTGCCGGTCTACAGGTTCACCTTGATCGATCAAAATGTATAGATATATACTTTGAAATGTGGAAGTGCATTCTACAGAGTTTTTTTAGTACTTCCAATTAATAGAAAAATTAAGTAAATTTTGTTTTTACATAATAAATAATGTTTTTACATAATACTTTCCAAAAATGTTGCAGAACAAAATAAAAATATAAAAAAATTAAGTAAATTTTATTTTTACATAATAAATAAAGTTTTTACATAATACTTTCCAAAAATATTGCAGAACAAAATTGATTCTTACTTCCTCTTAAATGTAAAAAAGAGCACTCTTCAATGATTCAGTTTTTATAACACATAAATATAAGTTTTTATATAATAAAAAATATTTTAAACATATTTCCAAACACCTATTTCTTCTACATAAAAATAAATAATCAATATGCGCAAGCATATTAAGCGTTCATTAATAAAACTTAGATTTTATCAATGTGTTACTATCAGAAAAAAATATCAAAAAAACTATTGAAAAAAAAATTGAAATAAAAAAAGTTAAGTTTTTCTGAAGTTATAATTAGAAAAAAAAGTAATTCTAAGCATACACCTGAATGAAATGAAATGGACATGTATCATGAAATTTTGTCAAAATAAAGATAAGTGAAAGAAAACACAAGTAAGAAAAAGTTTTTATGAACTTTTAAATTACCAATAATATTAATACAATTATTCAGTAGCATTTAAGGAAAACACGATTTATTTATACACAAAATGCCCACTTAAATAGCCCCATTACCTAATTTCTAAGCATTTAGTATTAGGCAACTGCATTAATAGGAAAAAGGGTTCGATTGAAGTAAATAATATTAGGTTGTTCGGAAAGTAATTTCGTTTTTTCCTGACAAAGGATTTAATTGCATTTTTCGCACCCAATTTCATACTTAAACCGCAAAATCATTTTATGT
>JAPMOQ010017859.1:232788-246997 GCA_026543055.1 Argiope trifasciata
TTTCTACTCTTTTATTAGATTTCTTTGTACTATTGACAAAGCTCGGTGAAAGTATAAAAAGACGAATTTAACAAGTAGTATTTCATTGTCTTTCTGTTTTAATAAGCCGTTTAATGAAAAAAAATCGTAAAAAATTTTATTTATTTAAAATTTGCTCGTATTACAATATTCATAGTAAATTTCACTAGCCGAAGATTTGCTCGTATTTTAGCATTATTGATAATTAATTGTCTAAGATTTGTTTGTATTGTAATATTAGTAGTATATTTCAATTGTTAAGATTTGTTAGTACTGTAGTATTCGTAATATGTTTCACTTGTCATAGATTTGCTCGCATTTTTGCATTCGTAATAAATTTTATTTGTCTAGAATTTTTCATAGTTCTTTGTTCGTAATAAATTTTACTTGTCTAAAATTTACTCTTATTTTAGCTTTCGTGATAAATTTTACTTGTCTAAGATTTGATCGTTTTTTAGGCATTTTTTTGCATGTTAAGCATGTTATTATTGCAATTTTAAGCAGTTTTGTTGAAAAGCTCTTCTTATTCAAAGGTAGAAAAACAATAAAAAATCGTTAAGCAATATCGCAAGAGATAAAATAGGTTAATAGACAGACATTTCCATGAAGAGAATATTTAAAATTGAATACGTATGAATATCATCAGTTGAAATACAATATGTCACTACTGTTTTGTTCACCATTTCTTATTCATGAGAAAGATCTTAAATGAAGGTTATAGCTAGTAGATGATTAAAACTAAAATTAGCTAATTTAAATTAAAAATTCATCTCATCTCATAATTTTTTAAAACAATTTAACAAGTAAAAAATGCATCTTTAAAAATGTAAATCTACAATATATTAATTGAAAATTAAAATCGAAAAGAATTAAAGAAAAGAAAAGAAATTATATTTTACCTTTTAAGTTTACTTTTATTTGGCATTCTTGAATGAATTTTTTTTGTAGTCCAGTTCGGAACATTCAGTCAGAAGGATCAGACATGGAGACCAACAAAACTATCCGCTATAGATTGATAAGTTCCCCATTTCATTTTGTTCCTGGAAAATCTATTACATTTAATCATTCATAGTTATCCGCTAATATTTTCTAGAATTTCAGAAAAAACTCTTTAGATTCTTGTAAGAATAAAGAGCATGCTCACGGTATAAACAAGGTTTTTGAAGTTGGTAAACATTCTGTAAGTGAAACAAAAATCCTTTTCTGATTAAGGAGTTATAGATTTCTGCCTTTGCAATTCTTGCAATCCACAAAATTAGGATCGTTTATGAGCCATCTGATTTGACAATTATTAAAAAATACATTTTAAATATTTCTTTTATTTCATGAATTTATTTCTAATATTCATGAACCGCATCCTGATTAATAGTTTTCACGAAGCTGATTTATTAACCTGAGTAATTTTAATCAGCTGTAACAAAACGTTTCCTCGTCGTCCGATTAATGATTTAAAAATGCTGCTTTCTTATACAGCAACCATGTTCCCTCTTTTTTGATTCTCTTTTTTCAATCCAATTGTCAAGTCATGAACAGGTAGTTAGGTTGGACATTTCATATGCTACCTTCCTGATAAAGAGAAAAACTAGACTACAATGCGTGAAAAAAGTAGAAAGACAGTCATTTTTTTGTACATTTTGCTTTAATCTTACTGCTTTTTATCTGATTTTTTTAAAGAGGTTGTTTTGTTAATGTTTTAATTTAAGTTAGGTGAGAAATTTTTTGCTACCTCTATTTAAGGTTCAGAATTCAATACTTAGCAACTTTTGGTGTGTGAAAAAAGTAGAAGGACACATCCGAAAAATCGATTTTGAAGCTGTTGGAAACCATAAATATTGGTGTATTCTTTTACTTTTAATAACTTTTTGTCAAGATTAAAGAATTTATTTAGGAATTCATAGTGTTTATTGGTTTTAGAAAGCCCAGAGAAAAATCCTTAAGTGAGTTCCAGAAGGACCAAATAGTTGCCAATAAAAATGAAGGAAAAAGGTGTAAGAGAGATTGCACAGCAGCTGCGTATCAGTCTTAATACTGTTTCGAACTTCATAAGAAACCCTGAGTGACAGAAGAAAAAAGAAGACTGGAAGGCCAAAAAAACTTACACAGCGTGATCAAAGAAAAATCATTCGTGAATTCAAAAATACAGGTGGAAGTATCAACAAGGCTCAATGCCTACCAGGGATTACACATGTATCCGAAAGAACTGTCTAGAACTATATAAAAAGCTAAAAAAAAAATTCATTTTCAAAAAACGGAAGCACCATCCGAAGTGGAATGAAGGACACATTAAGCACCGACTGCAGTGGACTAAATACTACATGTACTGGAACTTTGAATGGACCTCAGTTGTATTTTCCGATGAGAAAAAGCTCAATTTGGATGGTCCAGTCTGTTATCAGTACTATTGGCACTGTCTTGGTAATGAAGAAGAGGCTATTCTACTCGACAAATGGGAGGAGGAGGTCTGATGGTTTCGTTAGCAGTTGGTTATGGAGGTAGAACAAATATAGTTTTTCTAAATGGTAGACAGAACCATCCAGACTACATCCAGACTCTAAACTCAAATCTTATTCCATATGGCCCTGAGTTAGGAGGAGGCGACTGGGTTTTCCAACAAGACGGAGCATCAATTCAGGCAACAAATGGTGTTAAAAATTGTTTTGCAGCAAACAAAGTTCGTATTTTACAATTGCCTACCAAAAGTCCTGATCTCAACATTGTATAGAACTTATGGTCAATGATTGTACGCCGCGTTTACGAGGGAGGAAACAGTTTGAATCTGTAGCTGAACTGCAGAAATCATTAGAATGTATATGGGACAAATTTTGCCAAACAGAAATGCAATCTTTATATAGTTCAATGACCAACAGAATGTTTGAAGTAATTCGAGCCAATGGAAGAAGAATTCCATATTAATTAATATAGTACACCCATTTTTTTAGAAGTGTCCTTCTACTTTTTTCACAGATTATGACATTTTCAAAACTTATTTTTTAAATTAAGTGTACTTTTTAAAAAAATGTGTCCTATTTCGTTTTATGTAGATACAGGTATCTAATTATAAAACTTTTGTATGTAAAATAATTATTTAAAAAATGCTGCATTATTCGTTTATTTAAAATAATCTATTGTCCTTCTACTTTTTTCATGCAGTGTATGTAAATTATCCCTTGACAGTCGTAAAACTAATCAGCTTCATGCACAAATTAAGGTATTTTAATATATATATTTTTTAAATTCATCATTGAGATGCTCCCGGTTTGTGCCACATCTTTTTCACGTAATTATTCGCTTTGAAAAAACGTTTTCCATTAAAACTTTTTAATACTTTATAATTCAGCTGAAATAAGCTACAAAAATATAACTGATGCTTCTGGTTTAGTTATATTAACATCCGGTTTTTTAAGGCAACACTAGGGTTATTTTGGGGCAGACATCGCAATTTTGGATCACAATCATGCAACTAGGATGATACCTGAACTGGATCTCCTGTACAATCTTCCACACTACAAGATCGAGAGGGATTTGACACCGTTGGATTTAACGTGCACCAGAATCGCTGACACGAATGTTCTTCTGTAGAATCAGGTCTCAAATCTGAAACCCTTCAGTTCCAAAGGCCGGCCGCCATGACCTGGATAGCTAATGCAAGCAAAACGTTCCTCATGTTACTTCTAACAATTGAAATGTAATTAAAATGAGTCAAAATTTTAAAGCACCAAGCAAAAAAGAATTTTTTGTAGACACTGCGATGTTTAGAGAGGGATACTGAATAAAACGAAATTCACTATGGTTTATTAAAAGAATATCTCATTGCATGCTTGATCACGATGTACCGCATCTTTCAGTCAGGAAATAATACATCGGATTTTCTTTTTTAATTTAATGAATAATAAAGTATTTCTGAATCTTTCTGTAATATACCCTTACACAACTGAAACTTGCATTTTGATCTTCTGAGAGATTTTAATGAGCATTCGGTTCTTCTTGAAATCACCTCATGAATATAAACAGCCACAAGCTCATTACATAAATCACTAACAAACCAATTAAATACTGAATCAAAGATTGTAATTTTTTTTAACGCCACGTATGTGAGGAAAAATTGCAATAGTTATTTTAAACTGGATAGGCCTTTTTGTTTTGTGGAGAGGACCTTAACCAATATCGGTAATTAATAATTTTTTTAAATTAACAATTTCAACAGTTTATCATAATAGAAATATTAAAATATAAAATGTTCCAAACTACAGAACCGAAAAATTTTCTTTCTGTTTGAAATATAAATTTGACAAATTCAATATTATTCACAGAACATTCGAAGATGAACTCTTAAAATCACGAAAAAATAAGAAGTACATAAAAAAAGATTCAGAAACGGTATATAAAACTTTCAAAGCACAATATTGTTGTGTTTTGAATACTGGATAAGATAAATGAGCACTTATCAGAGCAGACTTTATATTATTTTAAACTTCCAGAAATTACATATCCTAAACACACATAATTCTTATGGAACTTAATTCTTACTTACAATTATTCAGAATTCATAAAAAATATATCTCAACGATCAAAATCTTAGAAAAGCTAAGTTAGAATTATATGTAAATAATTAAAATAATTAAAAAGAAAGAATAGTAATATTGATTATGAAATCTTGAGTTTACTTCGTCAAAAATTACAAAATAAGACAGCTAAAAAACTGAGCATTTATATTCGCAGATTTTTAAGGATTTTAAAATTCCAGAAATAGCATTTCCAAAACTCAGAAAATTATTATTATTTTATTTCTTAATAACAATTATTCAAAATTCATGAAAAAAAATCTGGACGTTCAAAATCTTGAAAGAAAATTGCACTAGAAACATAATGCAAACAGTTTAGAGAGCTAAAAATAGAAAAATAACGATTTTTATCAGAATATGAAATTTGAAACTTGCTTTGTCAATAATTACAAATCGACTGATTGGTTAAAAAACGGAGGAAACGCAACAACAGAGCAAATCTACAGCAGTAAAAGAAAAAAAAAAAGATTATGAAACAAAAGAGAAAAAGGAGCGAATTTTCTCATTCTTACAGAAGTTTCAACTCTTAAAAATAAAACTTCTTCACAAAGTTAAATTTCGCTTCAGCCTTAACTTTCATTTAGATTGTATTTCGATTTGTAAAGGAGGAATTCTCCAAGCAAGGGAAAGGCATCTTACATCTCAACCCTTTTGTTTCGTTTCATTTCTGGTCGAAGGAGCAAAACTGCCTTAGAAAATTTTGCTAGTATGTTAAGAAATATAATTATTTTCATTTTTATTCTTTCTTTCTTTTTTAATTTTTAAATCTCAATTCATTTTTACAAGCGTTATGGAAACTTGAAATAATTTTATTTATTTATTTTGAAAAATTACTACCATGCAGTGCCATTCTTATGAAATCTTTCGTTCAAAGAAAAGATACAAAAACCTAACATATATTTCTTTTAAATGTTCACTTCTCGAATCAAAAGATTTAATTGATTTCCATAACAAAATACAATTTCTTCAATATGTGGCAAATTTAAACATAATATTTACTGATTTGTTAAAGCATGATAAAATACGCCGTCTGCTACGCCTAGGGATAGCACTTTTTCCTTGTGATCTAGGTGCCCCGGCTTCAAGTCCTGCTTCGGACCTGGTTTTTCTTTACCCAGTGTTTTGTTTGGAAGGTGTGTGAAAGAGACATCAGTAAAAAGTGGCTGTGCAAGCGAGTATCTATAATTTTTATATGACCTGAAGTGAGACTTTTGCCATCGATAGATCAGGGGTCTTTACTTTCTGAAACTATTGCATCCCTAGGTACAGGAGGTCTATTTCATACTTGATTTGGATTGAATTATTTTTTAATCCAAAGTGGGTAAGCAACATAATAAAATATTGAGTTAATAGTATTTAACTTCGAATTAATTCTGATGTATTAATAATTAAACTTTTTAATAAGTAAAAATGATATAGGGCTTTTCTTGTCTAGGCAGTGTTTTTCATTATTTCTTACTGATTAAAAACGATTTTCATGAGGTGTTTGAGATTAAGTTAAGTGCCATGTTACTTACAAATAAATGATGAATGGCCTTTTCCTGCTATGCAATTAAATTAAATGTTGATAAACAATATATATGTTTTCTTAATACTTTTAAGTTTCTTTTCAAAGTAACCTAAACACTTCAAATTTTTCTTTTGTTAAAATGACTATTTTTAGAATAATATTGAATATTTTCATAATCTAGTGTTCTTAATTTTGAAATAATTTTTTATAAAACTATTACAATTTTTCAATAAAGGTGTTTCAGCTGTTTAAAATGATTTTTTTTTATTTTGAAACCATGCTCTAAAAATTTGTTAGCCCACATGAAAGAACATAAAATGCTTACAATTTTATCACATTCTATAATTCATCGTATACGATTTCAGAAACGATAAAAGTACCCACAAAGATGAAGTATTATTATCGTAAAAAAGAGGACCCATATAGAAATTTCAATCAATTTTAAAGTTTCAGATTTCTGATGTTTGAAAAATTCATTTTGGGAAGTCTTTCGGATTGCGGCGACGATAATTGATTAACATAAATAATTATGAACCTTAAGTTTGAAGTATAATCTTTTCACAAATTATACAGTTTTCTTACAAATATATTGCAGAATTAATGTTCTTACTTTTGTAAGAGTGAATAAAGATCTCACTAGCAAAAATTTAGGTATCAAGAGCTTAAATTCTTAAGTATACTTGAAGGTACCATTTTTGCTGCTGATGTTTATTTTTATTCAAATTGTTCAATATAATGTTTTTTTTCCCTTTTTTTATGATTCTTGACAGTTTCAGTATTATTAAAAAATAGTCTTTAAGAGAGTTTTTCTAGCAGAAAAAGTTAATGCACAGATAAGACTTTGAAGGGACCTGAAGTTTATAATGATTTGACAACGAAGAAAACTTCTAAAGAATTACTTTGTATATTTTAAGAGAATTCGGTAAAAATTTCTGGCAGAAAAAAATAATAAATGGCGAAAGATAATAAAATATTTGAAAGTTGTTTGATTTTTTGAAAGTAAAAATATGAAGTTTAAAGGGGGGGAAAAATGAATTTTGAAAAAAAAAATTAATGTCGATATCTAACTTCGAAATATGTCATGAAACTCATTTAAAAATTTCTTCATAATTTTGTGCAAATATTGTCATTCATATTTTATGAAATTGGGAAACACATTCCCCGATTTTTTATTGTTTAAATACAGTGGAAATATCGTAGAATAAATACATTAAATATTTTTGAAAATAGAAATACGGAATCTTCCAAATATTTAATGTTTTCAGTGTTTTCTGAAAAACGCAAAACTTATTAAGTTGTTATTACTGATTACGAAATTACTGATATGTGAAATTTGTTCCATTTGTACAACCGGTTAGTGGTGTTCATCTTCTAAAATCATTTTCTCTTTCTTTCATATGTTCCCTAGGAGGGGGGGGGAGAACTTGATATGAGGATGAGAAAGAATCGGGGGAGAATTAGCATGTGGCTGTTTCTCCACAAACTGAGGGTACTCGAAAAGGAGCGTCTTCCTTAGGGAAGGGCTGTACCGTAGCCCGTGAGCATTCAACCACAGTTCCAGTCAATGTTTTGGCAGCGGTGGTCTGGCCATTCAATTGCTTATCCATGTGCCTTCGAGTTGGTTAGGAAAGTCTATGATATGATTTCTTTGGTACAAGTCGCCCACGACAGTATTCATTACACTAAGATTCGCAAACTGCGTGTCGCAAACCACCGGAAGGAGCGTGAACAAATTTTTGATGTGTCACAAGAACTTGAAGGTATGTATTAGAGGTATTTTTTCGTAAAGTTGAATTGATATTAATTTTTCTTTTAACAAATCCTTTTTCTTTCGTCCCATAAAAATCTCACAGGATGCATTTTATTGGTTGCGAAAATTTCATCTTCCGAGAATGAAATGGGCTCTTTAAATTGAGATTTCTAAAGAAATGGGACGCAATTGTCAAAATTTTGTTAGATAATGTTAAAACAAAACTTTCTTAAAATAAATTTTCAATACAACCACTTGTCGTTGCAATATTATGAGTGTATACTTATATTATCGCAATGTACAGAATGTTTCATAAAACCATTAATTTCTGTTGTAGGTTATTTTTTTAAAATCATATTCTATTTGGGTTTTTCAGCAATATCCCAATAATCAATTAAAATTTTTTGAAAAATAACGTTTTCATTTCATGTGACAGTATTTAATGTGCTGAAGTTGAAGCGCTCGCATTAGATTCGGTTTCCAGAAAATGGGTTTAAATGTTAATAATTTAGCACAGTCTTCTTTTTACTACTTCTTCAAACTATTCCTGTTAACAATTCTAAACAGTTACAATTATACGAAATATACGAAATTATTAATTATACGAAATTCTGATTTGACAATTGCCTTGAACACTGGAGAGAAAGGACGGTTTAAAGGATACAACTAGCATAGCTGCTAAATGAATAAATTTGTTAAAAAAATAAGTGAATGACAAAAAAATTAAGATACCATTTAGACTTTGTCAAATATACTTGCGCAGGATACAGTTTGTGTCATTGTGTTCACTTATTTATTACAGTATTTATAAATCCTCAAATGTCTATTTACTATTAATTGTTTACAAACATGTACACCACATACAAAAAGTTTATTGGCAGATATAGTGCTTAGGATAAAAGAGTTATTGACAGTTACAGTGCGTAGGGGATTGGATTTTGTCTTCTTACCGTAGTTAAGTGGTAACAGCATATTTCTATTTAACTATGGTGAAGGGCCAAAAGCAGACTACTTATTTACTAGTTAAGGTACGACATAACTATGATGATTGGGTGTTAATGCAGGTCATTAACATCGTTTCTGAATCCAAAACCAAAAATTTAAGAGATTACATTCGGGTACTTTCAGATTAAAAATTATTTGCAGTTTTAATAATTCATAGTTTTGTTGTAATGAATTTACCTTAATTTTAATAAATAAAAACGTATTTTTAAAGTTCGTATTTCTATGTTTCTAAATTACCCTCTTGAATCAGTTGTTTGAAACTGCATTGTGGAAGATATGTTTTTTTTTTCGGAATATTTTATTTCTTTTGCTAATTTATTTATGAGCACTATATGTTATAGTTTGACAAAGTATTCTATATTAAAGGAGAAAAAGAGCTCTGGATCCAAAATTAAAACCATTTCTTATCACATGATATTTAAAATCTTTAAATTTTCTGGAAATTCCTCATTTTTAATATTTAATATAATACACGTATGCCAATATTCTATTGATAAATTGATAAATAAATTCAGATACATATATAAATAATAATGATCTTACTTTATTTAGTAAATTATTTATAATTAAAATTAAGTTTAATTTGTCCGCTGTCAATTACTTTTTTTCTTTCCATTTTAAAATGCTAAGATTGATGCATACTGTCTGTCTAATAATTTTACAGAAAAATGTTTAGATTGTACATTGAATTTAAAAGCAAATAAATGCAATTTAAAAAAAAAACGAAATATTAATCTACATTTCGCTTCATTTAATTCGATTTCAATTCGTTTCATTAAATAATTTCATTAAATTTCGCAAACGATATTTATTCAAAATTGATATCTTCTATTTCAATAAACGTTTTCATTGCAAGAGGAAATAAATTAAAAAATGAAAATGAAAATATTCTCTTTTATAAGGTTAATAATTCTCTCTTTAATCGAACCCTTAAATAAAATGGATAATGGCCTCATTTTTTAATCAACTTTTCGTTACTAAATTGCATTTATTAAGTTAAAAGGAGCTTTTAAATCCAGAATTCTATGCACATTTTTCGATATTCAAGATGATAAAATCTTGTTTAAATTTGCATTTCTAACAGAATATATTAATTTTCAAAATTTAATCTACACGTTATCAGTTACTACCTTCTTTCGCACCAGAAAATATTAAATTAGTGATCATGTTATCTAATCATTTTACCTAATGGTATCTGAATTGCATATGCTTTTCTTTAACATTAAAATGAAAACAAATTTTTGTAAATAGAAATATTACTCAATCAACTGGCTAAATTAAAAATTCCATTAAGTATAAACTGAGTATTTTTAAAATTGGACATTTTGTGCTTTGAATAAACATTTTCATTTGCCAAAGATATGCGATAAAAGGTGGAAATGAAAATTTTCTCTTTTATTGGGTTGGCCAATTTTAGAAGTCTTTTTTGAAAAGACATTTTAAATAAAATAAATATGGGCTTTCTTTTTAAATTAACATCTTTTTCTATTGTGTATTTGTCAAGGTTCCATTTTAAATTATTTCAAGACTTTCTGAAAGTATGATACAACATTTGTCTACTCCGTTTTCTAAATTTATTTTTAAAATTCTTTACAAGTATTTTTCATAAAGAGTCTCAATCGTAGACACGATTAGTATTATACAAATGGTATTGAGATCTAAGGAATTATAATAAGAAGTGTCACTTTAAGAAAACAAAAACATTTTAATATAAGTATGTTATTTACTATTATCATAAAACTCAATTAAAGCTGTTTTAGTTGGGTGTGCATTTATGTAATGAATAGAAAAGTGTTTTGCCTTGCCTTTTATACCTATAATTATAATATTTTGTTCAGGTAATTAATGCTTGTCAATACTTGCGATATATAGTGTATATATATATGTGTGTGTGTGTGGTTAAAAGCCTGTAAATTTGCTTAACAGTATAGGTAGCTGAATCACTGGAAAGTACGTAGTATAATCAGCCCTGTGAGTGCTGATCGGGTGACATCTCAGTGACTTCAAACCTTGGCGACAAACTTTGCAACGGATTTGGCGGCTTTGACTGCAAAATGAATAATGATGTAAACATGATTCATTTTGCCGTCAAAGTCAGATGGATTTTGTCGGCCCATCTAATAGATGGTACTCCTGAGATACAAAGGTTCTCGGTGGGGCTCCCAGCAACAACTGTTCGTCAACGGATTCTGAGACAACCGCATTTTGACAACTGCGTCTCATTAAGGGTTGAGACGCGTAACCATGAATGCATTTCAGGTATTCCCTTTGACCTTGTGTTTCCTTTATTATATACTAGTAAATGTAAATATCTTCTTCTTTCATGTATCCTTTCCCTCCTATTTTTCTATTATTATAATTCTTCTAAGTTATATTCTTCTAAGAATTAAACCCATCCCCACGCATACGGAAATGCGTGGAGGTTTTTCTACCCATTCCTGAACAGTATTTAAAACCACTTGTTTGAAACTGCGTGTCGTGGTGAATTGAAACGTAGTTGGAACCGTAGACTGGTAGCCAGTCTTCGAGAGGGCAGGGAAGCAAAGGTGGAGTCAAGCTAGTGCTGAAATGAGTTGTGTGCCTTATTTTCTATTGAGGAAGCAGCATCGAGTCGTTTGGAGTAGCCATTCTTATGGTAGTGGGTCGGCAGTTTGGTTACAGTGAAAGTGAAGAGACAGAGGGGTGTTTCAATCAGCTGGAGAGACCGAGAGAAACCCTGTCCTGCTGAATTCTGTCTGGCCGCTATGTATTCTGTGGTCGATTTAAACTCGAGGGCTCCTGTTGTTGTTGTGTGTTCCTGTGTATTTGTATCGGCTGTACATATTTGCTGTTTTTGCGCTATCCTGCCTCGTGTAATTAAACGCTGTCGTTGTTTTCTACTAAAAGCCTGCTGGTTGTGTTTCCACACCATACACGCGAACTCGGTCGTGATCCGTAACAATATATTGCATTTGTATGTTATAAATTAACATATTATTCTCGAAATTCCATTCTATCTAATGACGAATTATAAATATCGAATATTCACTGACGAATTATAAATATCGAACACTTATAATTTTCCTTTTTCCTATTGTACAGCTTTCTGTATACTTTTTTGTTATTGAGAACATTGAAAATATCAAATTTATGAGTAAGCAGAGTTGATTGTAAGAATGTAGAGGAAATTTACTAAAAATGGTTCTTATTTATGTTTAGAAATATTATCACTGTAAAAGAGTTTCTGATAGAATTTGCACCTCATGTTTCAAATGACTATGTTTTTCTTTGCAAATTCTGGCAATTAAAATGAAAATTATGTTCTTTAGATGTGATTTTCTTCATAGACAAAGATTCTATCAAATTGTCAGTATATATGAAAAACTTTTTTTAAAAAAACATCTCTTGATCTTTAAGGTAAAAATTCACAAAAGAAGCAATTTAAGCAAATCACAAAATATTTTACATCAGGTGAAATGCAATCTGACCTTCACAATACAAGATCTACCACTTATCTCTAAATCCTGAATTTTATAAGAATAGGAAGATAAGGAATTTTTGAATTTTTCTTAATCGATAATGAATCGCATTGTTTTTTTCCTCTCAGCTTATCATGCATGATTAAATTTTAATGCCAGATGTGAAAAAAGTCAGCTCCTCGCTATTATTGCGAACATTTCTCTTTTCAATACCGATTGAAAATTTGAGAAATTGAAATACCCGTTAGTTTTTAGTAACAAACTAATTTCTTTTGACAAAATAATAAAAAATCTAAATTATATATTAAGTTACATCTATCATTAAATCTAAAAAGGATAATACAGTTATGAAAGACACTTAAGTCTTTTTAAAATTAAATAATTAATGAAAGCTGATAAAATGCATACAGAAAGGAATTTTCTTTCCTGTTAATGATGCCATTTTATCTGTTACAAATTGCAAAGTTTTCCTGAAGCAAAATCTTAACTTTTTCTCTTCCAGTCTGTATTTATTAAGTTAAGAAGGACTAAATGATAAGAAGTTTGAAATCAAAAGACGGATATTTCTTGACATTTTCTGTCTAATTAATTTAAAGCATTTTCATCTGCCTTTTGTGTGCTTGTCCCATTTTTGTGGGTTTTCATTTTTTTTGAATGACATTAAGTAGAATTACTATTTAAATTACTCAAATTCCATCTAATCTTATTATAGGAGTACCACATTTAAGCAGGTTTCAACTATTTCGCAAGAACAAATTAGTCAAGATTGACATGGTGACAACTTCAACAGTTGACAAAAAAGAAAATAAATCATAGATGGTGAAGAGATTTGCATTTCGGAACTAAAGTTATCAGGAATAGAATTAATTAATTGCAAATTTTACGGAGGGATTACTTGCCAAGCTAATTACATCTCAAATTAAAGCAAAAGTTGAATAAAATTTTTGTCAGTAAAAAAAAGTGTATTTGAGAAGTTTAAAAATAAATTTTACTTTAAGAAATAATATACAGGATTAATCATTCATAAAATTATTCATTCAAATGGACGCCTTCCAATTGCCACATACTTTAACAGTACGTTTTCAGAACACTATTATTGTTATTTAAATAATGATAAATCCTTCACACCGAATTTTAGTGAGTCTGTATTATTTAATTTGTATTGTACAATGATTTAAAATATTTTCAAAATGAAGAGAATTTTACTCGAAATTTTCAAGTGAAACCTATCTAGAGGCTTAATGATGATGTCCTGTCCGTGTTAACTCAGAAAAGAAATGCAGTGAATTCTGAGGGTAAAGACCTCTGAGCACCCGAAGTCAGAGGTCTAACTTCTAATTAAAATCAAGATGAGACGCATACACATTCGCTTTCACAACTTTTTTTTTACTGGGGTGCTCATTCACACCTCTCACAGACAGAACACAAGGGAAGAAAAAGCGTGCAAGAAACAGGACCTGAACGCGAACCGGAATGCCCAGACCACAGGAAACCTACGCACTACCCCTAAGCCTCGAAAGGAAGTAGAAATTGATTTATCTATTTCCTTTATATATATATATATATATATATATATATATATATATATATATATATCAACTACTTTGTTTAAACAAAGTTTAAACATTTCTTAACATGTTTTGATTTAAGAAATGTATATTAAAAAACCTTTCTTTATATATTTTTTTCATCGAATGCACAATATCAAACTCAAAAAGAAATAAAAACTTTACAGTCAACTTCATAAGAATTAAAATCATGATGGCAAAATTCAGAGAAATTTTTTTCATACTTTTTTTTATAATCACAAATATCTAACGTATTGTAAGAAGCTTCTTTAAAAAACATATTTCTCATCTGTTGCAAGTACAAAAGACTACATGCTATACATGTAGTCTTTTGTTTC
>JAPMOQ010017859.1:276618-322456 GCA_026543055.1 Argiope trifasciata
GAACGCGGATAAAAGTAGAGGCAATATTTTTAGATCACGAAATTTATAAAATCATATTTACTTCCCCCCACCCCCTCACTACATTCCATTATCCATTTTTTTTTTTCTTTTTTATGCTTTGATTTTTCTCTTGTCTTTTGAATGTTTTCGGGCTATTCTATTACAAATTTCATCGTATCGAACAACAACTTTATGCATTTTTTATGTCTCAATCTAAACCCATTTTGATCAATAAAAATTCAGTAAAATCAGACAATTTATTTAAAAGGATATTATAGTTAAATTGGTTTTTTCTGATAAAAATTCTCATCCTTTCATTTCAGCCTAAACATTCATAAAGTCGAATGGTTTTTAATAAAAATTCTTTAAAGTTTTTATTAGTAGTCGGATATTTTGATGAAAATTTTGCTTTATTTTTCTTAAGTTGTATAGCACTATTTTCTGGAAGAATGCAATAATCACTTTTTTAAATAACCTGTTTTTACTTTAACCTGTTTTATCTTTTGCCAAATTACCCGTTTTTCGCTTTTTCAAATAACTTAAATTGCCTGTCTAGATATGCAATAGAATAGAAATTACGATTTTTAAACAGTTTCGTAGAGCTGAAGACATTTTATATTACCATGATTCTAGAAGGATTTGCTGAAATCGATTTATATGCGTGTTTATAAAGTCAAGTGAATCGGAGACAATATTAAAAATTTAATTAAACCAACCTAGAATTCTGAAAGCTGCTTAATTTACATTCAGAGCAAAAACCTTGTATACTAATTTTGCATTTTGCAAAAGCAGTATGAAATTTTCTTTAAATGAAATATCACTCGATATTTTGAGTTCTAGTATAGAGTTAATCCACCATTTCTTTACAAATTTTGAATAATTCTTTTCTTTGACCTTTATCCTTCTAAACTTCCTTCTAAAGACATCAAAGATTTCTATGGATTGCCTTGTTCCAATAAGGATACATTCCTCTTTTGAGAAACAGTAATTCAAATAATTTGTTGAAGTCAATTCTATCCATTTAAAAAATTGGAAAACAAACGTGCATTAAAATCATTTTGCCACCAAATGATTCTTTTTTAACAGGGAATATTTTGACATTTTCTTAAATCTCAAATCCGTTTTCACCTCTATCTAGACGGACATTTAATTGTGAGCTCGACGATGTCTAAAATAAGTAGTTAATTTTGAATTCAAAATATCTATTATACTTGAAAAATCAATCTAATTGGGAGAAACTGGCCTATGAATTATATTTTACTCAATTATAAAAATTTAAATTGTGCTTAAAACAATGAACTTAATATTTTATTTTAAAAGATATTTATATGCAGCATACTTTTACTAACAATTATATATTTATAAATGTTAATCAAAAGACGAATTTCTCAACTAATAACTTTGCTACTTGTTACATCATAGGAATGCAAATCACTGTTAGCGAATATTTAAAATATTAATATAGTGAATAAAACTTTTTTCAATATTTTAGACAGTTATTTCATGAAATTATCTATTCTTCGTTTTGGATAAAGCTCAATATATAATTCTTTTTGGTCTTTCTGCTGAAAGAATTTTTTTTACATACCTGGATGGGTTTTATAAAAAAAGTTTTGGATTTAAAGATTGGAGAGAACAGAACAACATTACAAACAAAAGAATATCGCCTATAGAAGAAACATTTCTGTAATTTGCTATTGGAATATCCTTCAAACGAAAATTCTCAAAATAAATAAAACTTTATACTTCATAAAGTGCGAAGCTTCCCCTTGATTTCCCGAGTTGGAGCATTTTGTAGACACAATAAAGTGCGTCTCTTCTTTTAAATTTAGATTAAAGGTATTCTACAGAAAAATAAGGTTATAAAAGACGCATCATAATCCCAGGAGAATGGCGCGAACCAAATGAGAGGCCATTAATAAAAATCCTTCTAAGGAGATGCCATTTGTTCTTCTATAGCATTCACCAAACTATTCTCTATATTCTTGTTTTGAATTCCTTATATGTCAACGTGTGTTAAATTCGTTATACACGAGAAGGTACAAGAAAAATATACGTGAGGTATACTTTCAATTTCATTTGACTTGCAATGTCCTACTGAATAATGGGGAGGGGGGATTGGTTCTAATGAAAACATATCCTGTAAAATGAAATATCTAGTTTGTTGTGTATTTACAATACTTATAGCTTAGTATTAATATCTAGAAAATCAATAGGAAATGTTTTTGTTTCAAGCTCAAAATTTATGCCACAAGCGTAAAATGTCTGAAAACTAATGAACTATTTATTGTGCCAAAATTGATTCCAACACAAATATATATTACAAGAGAAGAAAGAAAATTACAGTTTCACAGAATGGAGCTGTTTCGGCGCAGTATATTATATATCAGGATCTTGCGCCAGAAATTCAAATCCAAATCACAGTATGGAAAATGTTTTAATTGGGATTAAAGAAATAGGGTATATCGTAAAGTATTAAATCATGAATTAAAGATAAAGCATATTTCTCCCAAAAAATCTGAATGGAATGTTATAAACGTGCACAGTTATAAAAGCCTCGAATCAAGCTCTCATTTATGATGCTGTTAATAATATCTTCGTATTAATAATGTCTCGCGAATTACTGAAAAAATATTTGTATATGTGGATCCAGAGTATTTTTTGCAAAAACGTTAGTTGTTTTCATTGCGTATATACATTAATCGAAATTTTCATTTTAGTACGGACGGTGTGTGTGTGTGTGTGTTGCATAAAGACAAAAAAAAATTTCGTTATATTATTTTTTTGCAAAATGTGTTATGCAAGCATTTGCTTTGTGTTTGAAGCGTACATAGGTCATAGCTTGATTTCAAGAAAGATACTTGAGACATGTTTAAAATTATGTTCTGTAATTAGCTTCAAAAATAATAGTTGTCAAAGTTTTTGTTGTTCAACAATAACAAATTTATTTTTTCTACAAATTGGTGTTTAACGGGCTAAAGCATCTAATATTTTCCTCTTCTAAAATAGAATTTCCAAAGTTGTTTTACAACACCTAATAATCGCTTTTAAAATGAATAATAGAATATCTAGAGCAATACGCATAGTTTCATATTTGCTACCGTTTTGGACTGCTATCTAATGAGTAGTTTTTCTCTTATACCGGACACGGTGATCTAGTGGTAAGATACCGGCTCGGGAGCGGATGTCTTCATGCTCGTGATCCGATTCCAACGAAGATTCGCTGTGTTATCATGGTCTAGTACACGTCGTTGAAACCATCTGGGCCAAACGTCCTCCCGCTGGTAGGATGTTGAAGTTTGGAGAGGGGTCAGTGTTCTTATCGTCTGACCGCAATTCAAAAAACGAGGTTCGTCCCAAAATATCCCAAATGTTGCGTAAAAAATCTGGACATTACTATAACTAGAATCAATAATATTCTCATGAAATCATAAAACAAAAATTTTTCCTGGACAAGATCAGTAGTATTAAACACGGAAACAATATCGCAGTGCATTTGTCATCAAATGTCAATGGAAATATTAATTTTTCATTTATGAGGAAATAGATTTGTTTAAATATTTTAATATTTAAAGCTAATGTATATCAGTAATTGACTAAAAATTCGTTAATGGAATAATGCTTTAAAAACGGGAGGTGGTTAATATAACTAAAGCAAATCAAAAATACCACAAATAAATATTTTTCACTTGAAATAAAGGTAAAAAATATATAGTGAATTAAAATTTTTCTTACTTTTGATGCATAGAAAAGATGAGCATTCAAATTTTATCTTAATAAGTTCTATCTTAATAATAAGAGATAAAATAAGTTCCAATGTTAATGTAATATTTTAGATTCCTGCTATACGTTTTAAGATGGAAATAGTGGAATTAGGAAAAGAAGTTCCGAATTCTGTACAAATATAAGTACTATATTCCAGGAGGAATTTTTTTTTCAGTTCAATATTTGTGAACAATATTCATAAATATTGAACTAAAAATATCATTTAAAATTTCAATACAAGTTTAATGTTTAACGGTTAACGGTTTGTTCCTTTTCTGAAATTCCACGATTTAATTATTTCGATTAGTTTATTTTACTCATTAACAGCTTTTTTAACCTTCATAAAAAATAATTAGCTGGACAAAAAACACTTCAGTGAACCTTGAATGTGCCATTAAAAATAAGCATTCCTTAAGGACTTTTAATGACTTTTTGCATTCTGATACAGACACATTTAAAAACCAAAAACAAATATTTATAATTTTTTTCATCTCTAAATTGAAGATGCTACAAACTGCATTTTTTTCTTTGTCTAATAGCAATTTTAATGAGCAATTTTTTATCATAATTTTAAAATATTCAGAAAGCAGCGCTACTATGGATCAGAATCATGTTGGCTTCGGTAAAATGTATTAAGAAATAAAAATTACTTGAATATTCACAGTAACATATTTTACTTCTTTTTTAATTTATTTCATGTAGAATTTTATTTGTTTAGAAAAATGATTCATAATTTTATAAGATATTATGTAAACACTGCGTCTGATTCTGAAGACTTGTTACTTCTTCCTGTTAAATTACTTTAACAATTATTTCTTTCAAGAAACGTGTGCATAGAACACACCTCACATGATGAAAATTCATGCGAGGATGAAAATTGCTACCAAATTAATAACAGTTATCAGTACTATTTGAAAATTAAAATAATGATGATGGTTGATAAGAAGACACATACTATATTCTGACAACAATAATTGTAATTTAGAAAGGTTGTTATGGAACAATTCAACATTAATAAAGAATATGGGTATAACAGGAGGATAATTTTATTGTTAAAAGTCGGTTTTGATGAATTTATTTCTTAATCACTTGACCTCACACACCTTGAATTTTGGAAATTTTTTGTTATTTTGATTCAATTAGAAATCCATTGAATACTTTTCTAATCTTTGTATTCGGAATAATTTTAATATTGAATTATAATCGTTATGAATTATTAATTTTTTGCTTACAACTATGAAAATTCGATAAATCTATGCACGTATGGCACTCGGGCAAAACAGTTAAGTGGTTAATAGTGAAATAATTGGGCAAATGTATTAACTTATTTACTTTTGCGTTATTGGAGAAAGAGTGGAGTGGAATAACTATCCAAAAAATTCTTTTAATTATTTGAAATGATTAACTTAATAAAAGAAACCTTTTGATTTTTCAGCTGTTATAAACCGTTTGTGCTTAGAATTGTAATTTTTGTGTTTTCATGAATACTATCTGAGAAATCGATTAAGTTGAAGAGGTATAAGTAAGCTGTTTTTAATCATTTGTAAATGTGTGTGTGTAAATGTGTTTCGTAACCGTTCATTTAATTATTCATTTGAAACTTTCATTCAAAATTATTGTTAACTCTTTATTTAACCATTAATCCCTTCCAATACAATGTATGCATAAATCCTTGATGAAATAAGCCTTTGATTTTTTTAAAAATGTTTCGAACAATAGATAATATAATGGTTAATAAAAGTTACTTTATTGATTCGAACTACAATTCATTCAGAGTACCAATAACAAATGTTTTTTTAAATACTGTTAGATAAACTTAATATAATTAGATAGACCTAATCATCTTCAAACGAACTTTTATTAAGGTAAGGTTATTAACACTCAAATCTTCTATTAAGGTATCCGAATCCGTTCGGAGCACTTTTTGTGGAAAAACATGTAATAAAAGCTCTTTAACCATATTTCTGGGCTTAAAAATATTGAAAATCAATAATAGAATGGAAATATTTGAAATAAAAATTATATCGTTTTGAAAATTGGCATTAAATAGTATAAAGTTTTCGCAAATTTTATAAACCTTCAAATTGACGACACCAAAAACTATTATTTCCATCCAAGCAAAACTTATACTAAAATAAACTAAGTAATTTTCTCTAGGGAATGAACTAAATTGTATGGTTTTAATAATAAATAAAATATTTACTAGCAGTCAAAGATTTTTTCGTGAGAAATTTAGTAAAATTATGGCATTAGTGTTCAAAAAATAAGCTGTAAACAAAAAATTATTCACCCGATCTAAATTATTTTATTATATTCCCTAAAAAATTATATAAAGACAAAGATCATGGTAAAATGATATTTATATTTTGAATTATTTGATTTGAAGAGAGCAACAAATTAGTAAAAATCAGTTTTGAGAAAAATGCATTTAAAGTATTCTGTACCTTGTTTTAATAATAAATAACGGGCGTACTAACTTAAAATTCACCATATGTATAAGCTATACCTTCTTCTGGCTCATGTTTTAATAATTTTGCATTTGGAAGTAATACTGCTTAGATTCCTCTTTTATATCTCTATCGAGCTCAGCAAATGCTTAATTTATACTAGGATACACTGAAATAACGTAAATGATAATTTATTCTGTAAAACCTTTGTTAAAATGTATTGCAGTCATATATACCCTTAATCTGAGGATTCAGAACTCAACAAAGACATGATTAGGTAGAAATGTCTACAAAATATCATTAAAACTCTTATTGACATTTTGTATTTTTTTGTGCGAAACATTTTCCTAGCTTTAAACTAAATTTTTAATCATACAAATTTTTAACATGTTTTTGGCCCTTCATATCGGTACTTCCGGTTATTTAAATGTACACTTCCGGTTTACTGATCATTACAAAAATATTAATTACTTCTAATTAACTTAGAGGCAAAAGTAAACCTGCTTTAGATAGCTCAATGACTGACCTTTTTTGAAAAATTCAAATTTAATGAAAATCGACCTTTTTAACGTGTTTTACCTTAAATGCTAATGGACTCAGCTTCGTTTTCATTATAAGGAGATATCATTTCTAATGTAATTTTTGTAGCAAGAAAAGCATATTTTAAAAGTTCCTTTTTTCATATCTTCAGGAATTCGTTTTAAATTTTCTACATCTTCTTCGAAGTGTAAAATGCCATAGTAGGTTATTATATTGATTTCATAAGTTTTTTTCTTTAGTTAAAATATCCATTGATAACCTTTAATGTTTACAAGAATGAAATTGTACTCGCACATCATTTGGCTGCGATTTGTGCTTAGTAATTCTGACAATTAACTACAATTATCAATGATTGATGATATAAAGCTGGCGTAATATTGTCAGATGTAATACATAAGATAAAATTGACTAATTTTGTTCAAATATAATTTAGTCAAAGTGGTTAATATGGCATGAAAAAAATAACTCATAGCTGTATATTACTCATTTTAACGTCAGGAACAAATGAATGCTTATTTTTAAATCTTGATAGCTTTGAGACGATATAAACCAAAAATATAAAGTACCTTGTATATTGTCAAGATACTGTTGAGGTGGACAAGATGAAAGACCAAAATGTGAGGTACGAAGCATTGTTTTATAATGATACAACTGTAGCCGAAACTCCTATATATCAATGCATCCTCAGTGTACAATGTATTCTATAATTAGATTAATAATCGAATTCCTTCTCTTGCAAAATTATGGAAATTTCAGACAAAAAATACATAATTTTTTCAACTATGCCACTAAAAATACTAACAAAGCAACAAAATTTTTTTATCCTGACTTATTAGTACGGATACTTTAACATTATAGGCATCATTCTGCAATCTTTAGTGAAAATTATCAGATTCTTAAAGATTTATCAAGGCATAGCTCAACGTAATTGGAAATACAGAAAATTTTATACCTCTGTAGATTTATATCCTTATAGACGAATAAGATAAACGCCATTGAGAAGCGAATCTTTAAATAAAAGGAAGTCTTCAGCAATTTAGTTAATTAAAATGCATGGAAATTCTAAGTGTGAGAAGCATTCTTTTAAATGTAAATTCCAGAAGTTAATTTTATTATTTTCCAACTCTCCGAAATGTTTAGAAACTTATTAATTCCTAACAGTTGAAATGCTTTTAATTAAAACAGAAAGAAACCTATTTATGAACAATTCTAACATTTAAGAATTCGACTATCTTTTAAGAATTTTGCTAATTAATGCAGGCGATAATGATTAGATTTCAAAATTTAAATCAGAATCGATAGTTTTCATTTTAATTTATCTTGAACTATTTCTAATATGATAAAATTTATCAAAATAGTAGTGTAGCTTTGGAACGAATAGGAAATTCCGTGAGAAATGTAATATTAGGAGGAATTTAACTCAAATAATTTTGAGACAGTGATAATAAGCTTATTTATTGGAAAATTGTTCTAAAATAATATTCAATAGATAATAAAAATTTTAAAAAATGTAATTTTACTTTTTGATTGTAAAAAACCAATTATTAACTGTCTAAAGCAGCTCAAAATATTTTAATAAATGTTATTATAGTTGCATTCTGCATTCAATCCTACAGTTGTTCTATTTATAAAATTTTTGAAAATCCAAATGCCTACTCACGATTTAAAAAAATAAAAATGAGTCGATTGGTGTGTAATAATAAAATGTTAATTGATTAATCCTAGTTATGTCTATTATTAATTCTAATAGACGGTAATTGGTGAATAATTTATTTCATTGAATTCTTTTGTTAATTTTGTTGAATAATTCATTTCATTGAATTTTTTAATATCCTGAAATTCCTGTCTCAATGATTTTTTAGCATTATATTTAAAAATGGGATTAAAGGTATAATAATTAATTGACAAAATGATTAATTTTTGTAGCTTGTTTTCGAGGAATTAGTTGAATGACGAAAAAATTGCACCAGAAAATGATGTATTTTGATATGTGTTGAAAAGAACCTGAAATAGTTTTGCCATATTTGGCGTATTTCATTTCTTCATATTACATGAGTGAAGATATATCAGCTACTACCCTAAAAAGAAGAGCAAAAATAAGTCTTGTTCAACACAATTCTGTATATTAGAATCCTGTTATTTTCTCTTATCCCTCTCCCCTTTTGCTTCCCTTTTCGAAATGGATTCATCTAAGTTTATAAGTCAATCTCCAATTTATTCGAGTCATTCTATAAATTTCATCATATATTAATGTGACTATTTCGTTCCTGTTTTCACTTTTTTTGCTGTTCAAGTTATAAATTTATGAAAAAATATAAATTAATTGATTCTAATAATTTAAGTCTTATGTTACCGAAATGCAAAAAAAAAAAAAAAAAAAAAAAAAAATCTTTTGTTCTTATTGTTGAAGGGGAGAAGATATGGCATTAAAAATAAAAGGATTAATGAAGGAGAATTAAATTGGGAAACAATTTAATTTCCCTAAATTCAAAGCAATCAATTAAATATAAGAACCTCTTATTCTAATTCCTTTCTTTAAGACTACAAAATAACTCAAAAATACAAGTGTTTTTAAGAAGGTTTTAAATAAAATTGATAACGCAATTGGTTATTTGTCCTTTATAGTAAGAATTAAATGTTGCGCGCAATTACATTTTTCTCTTACCTAGAATAAGTATAATATTTTAATATTTTCTTAGTATTACATTAGCCTATTAGCACATTTTTTTATGGATACATGTAGATGAGAAAATTTTAACTGTTTTGGATTGATTAGATCTGCCGCATATATTTTATGACGTTAAATATCGTTATCGTTCAAACGCGCATTATAATAACAATGCAGGATAAAAATTTGTTTCTTTTTGTATCCGAATTATATTTTTGGAATGTCCTTCGTAGCTTTAATCATAGGATTTATTTGGCATTGCGAACAAATACAATCATTAATACAAAATTATTTTCCTTCCTATTTAAGTCCTTTTTCAACATAAAATAATCATTGTGAATTTAAAAAATAATTTTAACTTCATCCTTGATTAAAAATAATGCAATTGGTCTGTTTTAATTTTGCTTTGTTCTCCAAACATCAAGAGTAATTTTTTTTCTCGCAGCTATGTGAAAAGTTATATGCCAACATAATGAAAAATACTTATGCTCGTACTTCTGCAGCTTTACTATATGATTGTTTAGGTAACTATAAGGCAGGCAGTCTGATTCTACGAATTTAATTTCTTTGTTTTCTAATCCCTTTAGTATATATGAAATATGTAATAAATATGTTTCATTATATATGAAAATATAATAGAAAATAATATCGTATAGTATCAAAGTCTTAAAGAAATTTTTTATTTGTGTTTACTTCTCTATTTAAAACTTCAACTCTAGATTCAAAACAAAATTATGATTTTAAATTTATTTGGGCCATTATATTTATCTTATTCCTCTTTAATTAATATTTTGTGTACAGATTTTTTTTTCTTTTTTTTGTATTAAAACACAATAAGAACGTATATATAATATAAGGTTTTTCTATATAGATTTTGTGATCTTTAGATTGCGATTTGCTTTATTTTTATTTTCATAAAATACTAGGTATTCTTTTTTATATTAAAGCATATGTTTTTTGTAAAAATTGACTGGAAGCCAAACATGCTCAACTGTTTGGGAAAAATGTTTTTATTACATACTAGACGCTATATTATACTATTATCAAAGCAATTTATAAATGTACGAACTTTTCTTTGTATTTTTATTATAGTATGGGACACATTTTTCTAACTGGATGTTTTGGTCGGTTATATTTTTACTTCTTTATCTTTTTACTTATTTTTATAATTTCTTTCTTTTACTGCTAGGACTCTGTAACCTGACAATAATAAATTCAGAATTGTCAATTCAATGTAAGCATACTTTATTTCCTGATTATATGAGACAGCATTTTAAATTTAGAGGGTTTAAAAGAATTTACCAATCACTTCTATAATAATTCGTATGAGTTTTGACTTCTCATAATTGGAATTAAAAACTTTCTAGATCAGTTATATATTCATACCATAGATGACATCTCAAAGTCACACTCTTTATTAAAGAACAAACTTGCATTCATAAGGCAAGTTATCGAGGCACATAACAGAGGGTATAAACAGCTGTGTAAAGTTTGCTACTATTAACAAATATTTGATTACTTTTGCAATACTAACATGAGCAAAAAGCGAATATCAATAATTGAGGAAATTAGAAAAATCCATCTTTGGAACTTTGAACATAATACATCTTTATATGCAAATACATAAACAAGGCACATTTCTTTTGCCAATTGCGCTGACAAAAAATTCACAGATACTCAGGCTGAAGCAACTCACTGCCCCAGCGAGGTCGCACAAAGTATTCGATATCTCTAGAAATGTTGGAAAAATATTTATATCTTCTAAATGAATGAATTTAAAAGAAGTAAGACTGTTTTCCTGTAAATTATGCTCCGACAAACAATTTTTAGCTGATGGGTCGAGAACATATTTTTTACCTTATTGGCTAGCGTATATAAAACATATAGTTGTTACAACCGTGTTTCGACTGAGTCGCAAAGAGCATTTGCTCTTCAAAAGCGGAGAAAATAGTGAAGAAGACCAGACTTTAACTGTGGATATCAAATGTATATCAAAAGATATGCATGATACATATCGAACAGTCGAAAAATATGCATGATACAAGTAGAACATAGAACATATAGAAAGCGGAAAGTCTCCTGGTGGAATTGTATTGAGGAACAAGTTTTCTGCTTTGAAGGTGGCGGAGTATATATGTAATAAATAAAATAACTTCTTGATAAAAAGTACTAGTACAACTAGTTATGGATCGTCGAATTAAATTGAATTAATTTTTTAACCTTTTCTTTTTGGAATTTGCTTTTGTAAGTGCTCGAATAGTTTAATTAAAGGAATAAGCCAGTAGGTATTGTTTTGCTTAATCAATCTTTTGTCCCCATTTAAATATAAAAATCGAATTAGAAATATTAAATGCATTGAATAAAAAAATTGTGTTTCTTACAGAAGTACTTCTGACTCTTTACTTTTGTCAAATTTATATTTAAATAATTACTCTCAATTGCTTTTTTTAAAGTTGTTTATATGTCTCCATAATTTCGTTTCAACATTTTCCTTTTTGAAAAAGTTGAGCAATAATTCATAAATGATTTTTATTCTACTTTAAAAAAATTCTTATAATCTCGCGAAGCAGCTCATTAATTAGTTAATTTCAATGATTTTTTTAGGAAATTCGAAAATCAAAATTAGAGAGAACTTTGAAACTTTAAAGTTTTTCCACACAAAATATCAGAAAAAACTCAGTCCTAATATTTTGATGAAATGCCGAAAAAAACACTCAGAACTTTTAATGCATGGTAAACTATTTAGATTTCAATATTCCCAACCATTTCTCGACAATGTTTTTTTTTTTTTTTTTTTCAAACCGTCTATACATTTTTCCACTCTTTCTGTTCAACATTTTGCTTTTTCAACAAGTTAAACCAATTCATTTAAAGTATATACATATTATTTTTTCTTTATGTTTCTTATGTTAATAATTTTAGAGGAAATTGAGGCTATTCAAAACTCAATAGCATACAGACTTTTGTGCATTGAGATTTTTACTCATAAAATATTAGAAAAACTCATATCATCTTAAGGTCATCGTAAAATGCAGAAAAAAATCTCTCGGAACTTTTAATGCAGAGAGAAAATATTTTTTATATTAAAATTTAATCTTAAAGTATATACAGATAAATATTATTAAAAATCAAAAAAAGCTATCCAGCAGAAATACTGTAATAATTAAAATATTATTAAGCATCTTGCCAATGCATTTTATATTCTACTGTAAAGTTCCGTATATTGTGAATACAAGAATTATTTTATAATTTTTTAATAAAAGCAATACATTATTGTTTAACCTAATATACGAAAATTAGTGATATTTGTTTCATACAGTTTCCACCCCAGATATATAATCCTCTTAACATAGGCAACTGAAAAATGGTTTAAAGTAATTTATATCGTTCTAAAAATAATGCCTAACTAGAAAGAAGAAAGAACTAAAACCATGCGAACTGGTAGAATTATTTTACATTATGAATTTCTGAATTAATATTTTAATTTAAAATTTAAAAAATTACAACAGTTTCGTTAATTACATTCTCCCAGTTTTTGTGAGTTCTCGGTTTCTTGTAATCGGATTATGGTTAAATGTTTCCAAGAAAAAATATATCTTGTACAACGTATTCACCAGCAGAGATACAAATTAGTAAAGAAAAATAATAGAATGGAAAATTAAAATATCTTCTTTTTGCCTTTTCAAATTTCACTCGAGGAACAGAGTTTGTGCTGAAAGGAATTAAAATGTAGTCGAAAATGAGATTTAAAAAATTTTAATTTCATAAGGAACAAATTTTTTAAAATAAACACTTTTCATAATTGAAAAATAATGATTTTTCTTGTTTTTATTACAATTTTTAATAAATATTCCATTTTTATATTTCTGAAAAAATAAATTTAAAGGTTGTGATTTTTTAAAAAAAAATCAAATTTAGCAAACTGAGTTGTTTTTCTTTCTTTTCTTCCAAAAATATATGATTGTATTATAAAAAAGGTGATAACTAAAAGCAACTAACGATAATTAAAATATATTTTCTAAAAGCAGGCAGGTGTTTTTTCTTTGTTATGAATGGGAAAACAGGGCAATAACTTTCACGTTTGGATGGACAACAATTTTATGAATATGTTCAACACCCTTAGTGATCTGGCAAATATTTATTAAGGTTTAATTTAATTTTAATTACTTGAAAATGAAAAAAAACCAAAGTTTTTTTTCTATATCCTAAGAAATTCTACTCTCCTTCTCCATCACTAAGAACAATATAAATAAATGTATATGCATATGGGTGTTCCAACCAAATAAACCAAATAATTTGATGCTACCAATAATTTGATTAAAATATATCAAATTTATAGTGGAAATAGTAGTTAACCCAGTGTTTCTCAACCTTTTAGTATTCACGGCCCAATTTTCAATCGTAATTTTCATCACGCCCCCCCCCCCCTCACCACCGCATACAATAAAATGAATACAATAATTATGTATTTTGAGGTTTTTGGCGCTAAACCTACACTACAACCTTAATTTTAAACTTTAAAAATTACTAAGAATATGGAAATTTACTGACATTTTGCAACACTGATCCTCAGCATTGAAAAAACAAGAATCCTATGCCTTTTTATTGCTCTTGGGTACCGCCATGTTGGGCATTCTCACGATTTCGCGAGAAGTTTCGATTTGTCTGGTCAGCTTAAAAGTTAAGTTAGGAGCGTACGCAGATGTGAACAAACATTTTCTCAAAGGGATAAGGAGAAAGTTCAATATGCCAATTTCAATTCCAGACAATCTCATTTGAATCGATCCTTCTATCGCTACTGAATTTATTCTGAATGTGTATGTTATATATATTTTCGTGTAATTGCAATTCACCATATTAAATAGTCACGGCAGCAGTCTTATGCAGAATCATGGATAAATTTTTAAGCAGGCGTGAGCGAGCATTAGACGATAGACAAGCATCAATAAGTACACAGACGAGTGTGGTTCCGAAAATAAATTCAAGAAAATTTTCTCAAGAATACTTAAATTTTGGGTTCACTAATACTGAAGTAAATGAAGAAGAAAGGCTCCTGTGTGTCATTTGATCAAAAATGTTGGCGGCAGACAGCATGAAACCTAATAAACTTAAAGGACATTTGGAAACGCTTCATAATGAGTACGTAAACAAACCCAGAGAATTCTTCGATAATCAATTTGTTTAAGGACATTTTCTCTTGGATATGCTCGCGCCCCCCTAGTGGGGCGCGCCCCACAGGTTGAGAATCACTGAGTTAACCTATTACATAAGCGCATGACAAAATATTTCATTGGGAAGGGAATTCTATTTAAATTAATTACCCCGTTAACAGGTTAAAAAATTTTGAAAAGGGGAAATGAGCACAATGATTTTTTTTATTTTAATGAATTCCAAAAATAAGTTGAATCTAAGTGTTTTCCACAATAATTTAAAAAGTTATCACTGCATAAAATTTAATTTAATTTCACACAATCTCAAAATTTATAAAAATATATAATGATTTTAATTTGAGTCGTATCTTCATTTATAATTTCCTAAATTAGGCTATATTCTTCCGCTGAAATTCAAAATGTGTTTTAATTAAATATTCACTCATATACTCGTCATTTATTATTGCAAATTAAGGAAGAGAATTTTTGTTATTATCTGTACATACCCATATCCGTAAATTAAGGATAATGTTAAAGATAAATTCAGAAAAAGAAAGAATCAGAATCAAAATAAATATGACATATTTATAAGGCCAATTTATTAAACAAATGTGAAGAGCAAAAAAAGATGCTATATGTTTCATATCATTAATAAAAATTGCGATTCTTTTTATTCCCTCAAGAATCTTTAAAACCTATTTACAAGAACCAATATTAGATAACTGGTACGAATATCAAGGGACAATATGTGTCCCAGATTATGCAATACAGCACGTACAATGCCTAGGCATATTGAGTATCAAATTATCGATCTGATCTGGGGGAATATTACAACACTCATTAAGCAATGCTCTCCGAAATTCCAGTAGGCATGTAGGAGGGGGTTGATGGGCTACAATTCGTTAGCCAAGCATGACCCTTACATGCTCTACTGGATTCAAGTGCGATGAGAATGCTGGCCAGTCTATTTGATATCCTCCGATCGAAAGCATTTAATTACGATTTTTGTAAAGTGAGAGCGGGTGTTTTCAAACATTAAGACGAATTCTGCGCTCATGATGTCCGAAAGAAGCGTACATATTTTTCCAGAATGACTTCGATATATTTGGCCTGCCATGGGTCCAATTTGAACACACAGGTCAGTTCTTTTAACCCAGAATTATACCTTCCCAGACGAGAATTCCTACACCACCGTAACGATATCGTTCAATGATGTTCACTAGGTGGTAACGGATATCTGGTGTTCTAAATATGTAAGTCTGCCAAGAATCAGACCTAATGCTAAGCCTATGCTAGTTGGAAAACATTATACAAGTCCACTATTACGGTGTTTGCAATGCCTGTTCTCATGAGCACAATCGATATTCAAGCTAATCACAAGCGACAATGAATTTCAGTAAGTGGAACACATCTGTCAGACCTACATAGACCCATCTTCACTAAGCTTCTGTATAAGGTCTGCCTTGAAATTGTAGTATCAGTGACTGAAGAGAGCTGACGAGACTATGGAAGTCTGAGGCTATGCTCCGTCTATTTCTTTTGGCAGAAACTGCCGAATACTCGTCCTCATTCGGCGTTGCAACTCGGGGCAACCTGTACTATAACGTCTGCTCACGTTACCATCATCTTGGAGTCGTTTCCAAAGCTTGGAGATGATACTCTGGATGATTCCAAGTTACTCCTATACACTCACATTTCAGACGGCTGATAATTCTATCACGTAAAAAATCATCCAAATGCATCCTTTGTGTCATAACTATGCGGTTATTGCACTGAAAGGCTTATGAAACGATTACGAACATTTTTAATTCTTTGCCTGTTTTCCTTATGCATCACTTTTTAACATTCTCGTCATTGTGGTATACTATTATTGTCATGTGCTGACTTCCTGCAATTTGCATATGGCTTTTGAAGATGTGTGTAGCTATTTTACGAGTTATATTATATATACAGGGTGTTCCAAAAAGATTGAAACGCGCTTTAATTCTTTAACCGTTAGAGATAAGTAGGTGATGTAATTTGAAAAAATGTTCAAAATAAGATAGGAGAGAAGATTACATTAAGAAAAAAAATCCACCTATGAATTTTAAAAAGTTACACTTTGTAAATTTTTATACAACCCCACTATGCAAATTTGGTCAATTAGAAAGTTTTTCCTTTCCATCCCAGAAGACCATTAAAAAAAACTGCATAATTGTATCTTTAAAACTTTTTAAATAATAACACAGAAAAAAAAATTGACTTATGCCACTTTTCCATACCACTTGAAAGACTTTTTCGTCGGTGAAAATAGGGACCATATCCAAATTGATAATAGAAATTCTTCGATCAAAAAAAGATAATAAGTGTAAAAGAAATCCAAAATGGCATTTAAATAGAGTCCTTATTGATGGAGTTAAACAGTTTTGACAGCATAAGATTGTAAAAAGTGAAACATAAAAAAAATAATTAATAAAACGAAAATACATTTAAAAACACACGAATCATAAAGCATTCTCAAAATGTTTTCCATCAACACCAATACATAATTGGGCTCTTCTAATAATGCTCCTGTAAATATTTTGGAGTTCTCCTCCTGTAATATTATTGCATGCATTAATTATCTTTTGTTTAAGGTCAGTTACATTTATTTATGTAACTTAAAAATAAATAAAAAAAACTTTAATATCCACGTATTAGAAGCGGCTAAATTCCAGTTAAATGAAAGGCAAAAATCGTCTGGCAGTTAATTTGTTAGAATATCGGTTTGACATAAATGTGATGAATTTGAAAAGAATTAAAATTCTACCAGACTAATTTAACAGTATTTTTCTTTTTCATAAATTTTGCTATAAAAATCTGTCAAATGGCTTTTATTGATTTTCAACGAAATCTTATAAAATTTCTAATGTAAATTTAGAATACATGGCATAAAATTACTCGTCCCTGATAAGATTAAAACAAAAGACAATTCTGTAACTGCATCGTGAATCTACCGTAAATACGCAAAAATGTGTTTTGTAAATAATATAAAAAAATTTATGTGTTTATAAATTGTTGCAAATTTACATTTCCATTTTGGTATATGGTCACTAAAAACAGCGTTCAATTTTCAATTACGCATAACTCACTCAATTTTAAGGATACAGCGATGCGGTTTTTTTTAATGGTTTTCTGGGATGGAAAGGAAAAACTTACTAATTGACCAAATTTGCATATAGAGGTTATATAAAAATTTAAAAAGTGTAACTTTTTAAAATTCATAGGTGGATTTTTTTTCTTAATGTAATCTTCTTTCCTATCTTATTTTGAACATTTTTTCAAATTACATCACCTACTTATCTCTAACGGTTAAAAAATTAAAGCGCTTTTCAATCTTTTTGGGACACCCTGTATATATATATATATATATATTACTATTACCGAACTTTAATATATATATATATATTAAAGTTCGGTTTTCGACGGACATAAGTTCTGTTTAGAATCTAAATTTTAAAAAATATGAAGTTAAAACACCTCCAAATTTAGAAGATAGATGATGTTTTTAATTTCATTATGATGTTATAGGACTGGTCTCCATTCGAATGGCTCACATGTGCATTTAACAGAGCATATGTAAGATAATTTGCTTTTCATTTACCGTCGGTACTTCAAACTATTCTTTAAAGTAGGTTGATATCTTTGTTATATGAATACTTTGTATGATGAAATTCATAAAGCACGAATATGTACCTCATATATAAAATAGTAGATATCATCTGAATTATAATTAAAAATATGTAATTATTAATTAATTGTTATTTTAATAAGTAAATACATTTCCTCTTTCCTTGGCTTATTACGCATCAGTATTTATCTAATAGTACAAAATTTATAGTAAAATAATTGAAAAACTTATTGTACAAAATTTATTGTAAATAAAATATCACTGTTCTAATACTCGTATTACCAGTTTTATCTTAAATAATTTTAAATTTATATAATCAGTTTATGGAGGAATGCTACTTAGAAAATTATATTTAGAATTAAGTTTCAAAAAGCAGAAGCACAGCTTGGCGAGGAAAATAATAAAGTCGAAAATTAAAATTTCTTCTACATTTTGTCATTTTTAATTTAATGCAATGGAATTAAAATGTAGTGGAAGGTGTGATATGAATAGTTTTGATTTTTCAAAGTGCAATCACCGAATTCTTCATTTAGCTCTAATTTTTTTTCTTTATATTTTTAATATATGTATTAAAAAATCAAATCTATTTCAATATCGGGTTATATTTTATCGAGTCAATAAAAGTTTTTTTTGTATTAGCAAGAAATAATAATAGTAATAATACATTATCATAGCTTAATAATAAGAAAATGAATTAATTGCTACCACAAGTAAAGAAAAGAATTAAAATAATCATATATGTAACGAACATCTAAAAGATAAAAATTTTAATTTATGCATAATGTTAAAGTTGAAGGAGCTTTAAAATAGGAGACCAAAAATTGCAAATGAATTTGTGAATGAAAGGATTTATATAACACATTACTCATAAATAGACAATACGTTTCACGAAAACTTATTAAAGATATACGAGAAGTTTACAAACCGCCTTTTGTGTATAGAGTAACAATGGAATCAATAATCAATGTCAGAAGTGAAATTTTGAAACGAGATTTTGAATGTCGATGCACGCGTATCTATAGTTAATAACAATTTATAGATAAAATTCAAATAAAACTTTATCTGGCGAGGGAGAAGGAACATTGAATTACAGCAATTCGTCAAAGAATGAGAACTGAAATTGAAATGGTATTATCTTTGATAATACTACAATCGAATCTTCAGTTCAAAAATGTTTAAATAAAAATCAATACATTGAAGTGAAATGTTTTCTTAAGTCATTAGGTAAAACAAAAGGGAAAGTTTTATTAATGAAATTTGGGCCATTTCAATTTATTCAAATATTCCGTAAAATGAGTTAAAGTCAAAACAAAGAATAATGATATCGTATTTCTAATTATTATGGATAGCAAAATGTAACAATTTAACTGTATTTACAAATAACATTTATCAATATCACTTTTTATTTAATGTGATAATGCTTTCAGGTTTTTGTTTTATAATAATACAATTTAATTACTTTTGACCTTTTTATTCATATTATTAAAATCTCAAAATCATTAAAAATGCACTATCAATAGATCAGATTAGTTTGATATTTATTCATTTTGCTCTATACTAATCTCTGACTTTCTAAGTACAAGATATTTGGTGATATAACCTATGTGAAGTATATTTATGTTTCTTAGTCTAAATTTGATAAAATGCTAAGGTGGTTCTAATTAAGAAATTAAATCGTACCGCTGTCAAAATTTTGATTATTTTAAAATATATGCTAAAGTAAATATATTGCAAAATTAGGCATCTGCAACTGTTATAAAAAATTATGTCATAATAGCACACTTTATTGGCAATTCTATATTTTTATATTATTATGCTTTAGCACTGAACAAGTATGATGTGCTTATTATTGTTTAAATAATTATTGTCAATTAATCATTCTGTGGAGGGTTTTTTTCATTCATTATATTTACTTAAAGATCAGAATTAAGGGGGAATTGTTTAATATAGAATTATACCGAGTAAAATAATCATAAAATTGTAAAAATAGCTTGTATATTTGAAAACAGTGGTATTTTATGCCTGAAATTTATATTCTTCGAAAAAAAATCTGTTAATATTTCATAATTCTAAGACAATTCGAAATTCTTTTAATCCAGTCATTTATGATGAGGTCCTTTACTGCATTGTTAAAGTGACTTATATTGGTTTCTTAATTTAATCAGGAGCATAATATAATTTCTCCTATTGGTATGGATAAATAGCTTGTCTTAAACTGTGTACTGATATGTCGAACTAAATTTGAGAGGGAAAATGGAAAATCAATCGAATCCTCATCAGAATTTTCAAAATAAAAATTTTGATCGTTCGAATATATTTCACATAAATCAAAATTTAATGTTTATTTTAATATTATACAGCAGTAAATATTTTTTAAATATACTTCTGTGCTTACTAAATTTCCACCGCTTTTCAGTATTTTATGACCTTTTTGAAAATCAAATTTGATTTATCGCATGCGATCCATTCACATTATCTTTGTCATAAAGGTGTCAATTTTTTTTCTTCCTCCATCATATTTCATCACAATGTACTTGGACCAAAATAGCAAAAATAATCCTTTTATATTCAAAGTTTTTGGACCACGTCAGAATTCACCGATTAATAAAAATGATATTTTTTCATATTAAAACAGAAAAATGAATAGAAGTAACAAAGATTTTCAAATGATTCCGAAATTACAATTTTTTCATCGAATTTTCATAAATAGAAGGAGTTAAACAGTAATTATCATTGCTAAGATTGGTATTGATTATTAACAAAAAGTTGATTGATGACAACATCAATTTAGCAAGTATTGGAAAAGTGTTGAATTAGTGCTTAATTCTATCAAATCCGAAAAATGACAGTGAAATTAAATTCGGCATTTTGTAGGACATTATTGGTGCCACCTGCTCTGAATGTAAATGATTGGCTCTTTAATTATTCTACGACTGGAATGAGAATGCACTGCCATGATTGTTGATCATAAAAAAAGAAAACGGAATTACTGTAGCTGCGGGAATATTCTTACATTCATTAAATTTTTGATTAATGGCTACATGGCGTCGAATTTGGAAAAATATCACCGTTTAAATTCTTGAAAAGAGGTGAACTAAAAAAAGGTGCTGAGTTTTTAGAGGAAAATATGAATAAGTTTAAAGTTCCTACTAAACGCATTTTTATTTATTTTTATACGTTAAATCACTGTTTTCTGTTATTGATAAAGTTTTCGAAAATATTAACATTGATTTTATATTTATTTCTAACAGTTTCTATAATTCCAATTTTCACATATTTTCGTTATTTGGGGATAATCTTGACAACTGTTTTAACTTTGAATGCCTTTTATAATGAAAATTTTTATTGAAAATTAGGAAAGGAATACTTTAAAAAATATGTAAATTTTAATCTAATGTTTAATAAAATCTATTTAAACGATATCTGCACTTAACAATCCAAAATGATCAAGAGATAAAATTAATAAACTGATTTCGCATGTATAATGTAAAATCATATCAAGTTTTGAACAGTATCAATCAGAGTGTTCCCTGTCTATTCTTTACTTTTTCGTGTACGCAAACAATATAACTGAAAAATGTATTGATTCAAATACATGAAATTTGATATGTAATTGTGTAACTACAATTGAAATTCTAGATAAAATTTTGATATCCATCGGTAAATAAAAATTAGGTCAAAATACTGGTACTTAAAAATTAACCACATCCTAGTTGCTATTTTTCAAAAATGGCAAACTAGATTAAGGCAAAATTTTATATTTAATTACAAAAATCTGCATTTCATTATGGCTCCTCATTGGTATAGGGTCACGTGCAAGCATTTTTCGTTATTATTTATGAATTATACAATTATTGCATTTGAAAATAAAAATCTGAGCACATGTGGCTATCACGTGTTTGAGCATGATTTTTTAAATTTTTATACGGCAGAAAGAAAATAACATCATAATAAACAAATACACAACAAAATAACATTTGCGGGATAATTTAGAAGTCATTCCTGCTTTTTTACTAGTAAGAAATACTTATTTTAGTTATAAATATAAATTTGAGCTTTGGCAATTTTTTTATTGAATAAAACGTTTATGTGTATATAGCAAAACACCGATTCGCCGTACTCGGATCAACTGATCCTCGTATTACCCACGATATTTTCCAACTCAGCAGATACTGCATAAAGAATTCGCAGATGCAAAATCAAGGGAGTTTGCGAGTTAGATGAATAGGATGTCGAAGTAATTAAGAAGATTATCGATCAAGAAATCATAAAATCATTATTGATATCAAATCTGATTTAATTGTGTATTCTAAACTAGCCAACGTAAATGACCGAGTAATAATGGAAAACGGTATTGGCATAAAAAAGGTAAATCAAAATTAACACTTCATTGTGCTTATATAGCTTATTAAAATATTTAAATACCTTTATTTCTTAAAGTGTAAAATAAAAGTGATTGTTGTAATGTTGTAGTCTATTTTATTCTGAGCAGAAATACTTTTTTTCTTTTAACTCAACGTAAAAAGTAAATTACATGTGGTATTGTTATTTTAGGCTGTTTTAAGATTTGATGAACTATGCGATGAGTCAACATGGACTTAAGTCAGTTTAATGAAATGATAGCGGAACATTACTGCTTGAAAACCATAGAAGGAATTAGAGAAACTAACTATAACTATTTAATACTTAAAATGAATAAGTCATATGCTTAAACCCTTCCAAAGGATATATTAATTTATTTACTCGTATTCTATAATTGTTATTTAAAATTTAACGTGCGACTTAAATGTAACTTAGAGAGAGAGTTTCGAATTATTTTTACATTTAAATTATTTCAGAATTGCATCAAGTAATAAAAAAATATATAAATGTGTTAATTGCTTAAACGAAAAAATCCTAATCCAAAATTGATTCCCGCTATTAGTTCGGTTATTAATCGAATCTGTTTAATGACATGAAAGGACATTCAAACAATGCATACTAGTAAAAATTAATGTTTCTGAAGAATTCTATTTAAAGGGGAAAACACTAATTTGTTATTTAGTTTGGGATTTATTTGAACTATTTATCCACTGAGACAGCCAACTATATTATATATAAAATACAAATAATTTCCAAACTTTATTGGAGAGTTTATTAAAATCAAATAATCCATAATCATAGCAATTTTACATATATAACAGATATATTATATAGCAATAATTTCAAATCTTTTAAGCATATTAAACTAAATTAAAGGATCAATGGGAAACATATGTTAATTATGCATTTCAAAAGCCTTTATATTCTGAGTAACAATCAAATTCTTTTGCAGCTAAGGAATGCGGAGGAAACTCAATTATACAGCTAAAGATTTCTTCAAATAAAGTGGTCCGTTTCAAGGTTTTAACAAGCGAACAGATGAAAAGGGAAAAAAAAAAAAAACAGAATTCAATTAAGAGAGAGAAAGCTTCGTATATTTTGAAATTTAACAGTAAACAAGGTAATTGCGAACTGTTTGAGACATTGGATTGAAAACATGCCAATTAAGATGCAGAATCGGCGAATCTTCCTGGAAGGAAATCTAACAATTAATTACACTTCGATCGAAAACAGACGTCAACAGTGATTTGTTAGCATTTCCAGATTGTTTCTTAAAGTCCTTTATGCCTGCTTTGAAATATTTCAAAGGTTTTCTTATATTTTATAACTTAATTCCTTATTGTTTTATCTTTATATCGTTAAAGAATATTTTCAATGAAAACATCGAATTTAAAATGCAATTTTCATGAAATGCAGTTACGAATTTCCTGAAATAAAAAGGAATTCACTGAATCTGTATTAGAATGAATATGATTGTTTATTTGAAATAGTTCATTCTTAGCGATGTGATGAAAATTAAAATGGTTAAAGTAAAAATTATTCCAGACATAAACGGATATAATGTATTATTCTACAATAAGCAAGTAGTTTGTTACAGCTTTGAAGAGAAATTTTATATTAATTTTTAAAACATATACAAGATGTTTGGATATAATAAAATGAACTGAGCAGATGTACTCAAATTGTGGACACTTATTTTGAGTACTTAATAAGTTGGCCAAAGACTTATACGTGTATGAAGCCCAGTGTTTGAGAAAAATTCAAAAGAAAAACATGATATATCCGATGTAAGAACATATTTTAAATAAATACGAATACCGATATTTTCATGTGATATGCTGTTTATAAATAATTGCAGACGACGTGTGTGCGCACACATCGTCCAGTATTTAATAGTATAGAATCTTATATCATATTGTCGAAAGAAGTCCATTTTGTTAGCAATTATCTATGCTAAGGTAGCATAGCCTTAAATATACCGATAGTAGGGGGGATAAAAGAAACAGATTTAGAAATGATTAATTCATATTTAATTCCCCGTTTAATGCATTCAGGGGTTTCCATAATTTTAAAGCAAGTCAAATTACGTGTTCCTTTACAGAATAGGCATGCGTATACTAACTTATATGCTAACTTATATGCGTCTAACTTATATCCAAGCAGCTAGACAGATATAAATCCTTGAACAATTCAAAAATTCTTTACGAATCTGCAAATTTGGTTTTAAACCTGTATGCTAAATATTATCCATTTAGCTCAAAGCATTTTTGAATTACACTGATGGGAAAAAAATACCAACACCAAGAAAAAATTATTGTACAGTAATGAAATTTTAGGAATACATTTGTCTAGGTAACATATTTAATTGATTAAAGTTTCAATATCACAGGTAGAGCCATTTCAAATGTGAAATGTTGGTACATTAGTAACCGGTGTAACCGCCAGATTTTTGAATGCAAGCATGCAAACGTGCATGCATTGTGTCGTACGGGTGTAGGATATCAGTTTGTGGGATGGAGTTCCATGCATGTTGCACTTGGGAGGTCAATGCAGGGACGGTTAATGCTGGTTGTGTATGACGCTGGAGTTGTCGTCCAATGATGTCCCGTACGTGCTCGATTGGAGAAAGATATGGTGATCTAGCAGGCCAAGGCAACATGTCGACACTCTGTAGAGCATGTTGGGTTACAACAGCGGTATGAGGGCGAGCGTTATCCTATTGGAAAACACCCCCTTGAATGCTGTTCATGAATGGCCGCACAACAGGTTGTATCACTAGACTGACATACAAATTTGCAGTCAGGGTGCGTGGGATAAATACGAGAGTGCTCCTGCTGTCATACGAAATTGCTCCCCAAACCATAACTCCAGGAGTTGGCCCTATGTGTCTAGGCCGCAGACAGGTCAATAGCAGGCGTTCACCTGGCCTCCTTCTAACCACCAAACGGCTATTACTGCGACCAAGGCAGAACCGGCTTTCATCAGAAAACACAACAGATTTCCACTCCGTCCTCCAATGACTCTAGCTTGACACCACTCATGTCGCAAACGGCAGTGGTTTGGAGTCAGTGGAATGCATTGTACAGGGCGTCTGGCTCGGAGCTATCTTTGAAGTAACCGATTTGTAACAGTTCGTTGTGTCCCTGAGGTGCCTCTGCAGCTCGAATTTCAGGTGCAGACGCAGTACGATTAGCCAGAGCCATACGCCAAATACGACGGTCTTCCCTCACAGTAGTACCACGTGGCCGCCCGGAACCTGGTCTTCTTGAGGCAGTACCTTCCCTTGAACACTGCCGCCAATACTCATGCACAGTGGATACATTCCAGCCAAGTCTTTCAACAATATCGCGGAAAAAAACCCACCTTCTCGTAGCCCTACAACACGACTTCGTTCAAACTCATTGAGCTGTTGATAATGGCTTCTTCGTCTTCTCAGAGGCATCCTTGACTAACATTAACCCACTACGTCAAATCTCAACTGTAAATAACGATCACGAACCTTACAGCGCTTATTTAAAGGAAACCTCATTTGCATGTTCATAGTGTCGCTACTAGCGCCACACTTACGCGCGTAGCTCGAAATTTGAATCGACGTCATATTTCAGATGTATAAATATGCCTACCAAATTTCGTTTATCTAGCACAGCTCCTTTCTTGTGGGATTTTTTTTTCCATAAGTGTATATTTGTCATAGCCAGGCGGTCATTTTCCAAAAACGTGTGTTTCTAATTAAGGGAGGTATAAAACATAGAGATTGTCAAAATTTCAAGTTCAAAGTTTTTAGATTATTGTAATTTTTTTCTTCTTCGCATGCGAAAAAGGAAAAAAAATATGTGCATATAAATAAAATGCTTGATATAGAATAAAGACTCACCCAATATTCAGAATTCTTTTTAAAAATCAAGTTAATTAAATTCACTTAAGAAGTGGGCATTTTATTTCAAAAACTAATTTTCTTTAATATAAGGCATCTATAATATTAACGTATTCACTGATCTTCTTTCAAAAGTAGATTTATTAAAAGTCGCCCTGATCCAACTATTCCAGTAAGACGATTGACAACCTCGATTCCTATTGTCAGTCGGCCTTTCGACGAGTTATTTGTTTTCTAACTTCCAGAACTTTATGAAGCGAAATTTCATTCTTAGTGACAAGAAATCAATAAGCACTCTTGGAATGAATAGCTTTTCTGTCTGCAACCTTTTTGCCCTTTAGTTAAGTCCGTTCAATGCATATCTTACTGTTTGGTTCCAAGGAAACTATTTGCTATGATAAATATCGTGGTAACAAATGTAAAGATTCATCAATTATGATTGTTTTGACAACTCTAATCAAATATATGGACTTATTTATTACTTTACAAATATATGACATTACATGGTAAAATTAATATGTTAAATTAAATAATTATGATGTAGAAATAATTAAAATATCCGTTATTTCGAAATCTAATGATTATATCTATGACAATTTATGCTATGATATAATATTTCGAATAAATCATCTATACTTATAATAAAGCTCAATGTGTGTGTGTGTGCGTGTGTGTGTGTGTTGGCGCTCTACAGGCCAGACCGTTGGACCTACAGCTACCAAATTTGGTATATGTATACCTTGGAGGTCTAGAATGTGCATCTTGGAGCCTTTTTTTCGAATTTTTAATTAGAATTTGAATTAATTAAAATTTAAGCGAAATTTCGACGTTTTTCCGCTATAACTTCCGAAAATATTATCGCACAAACATGATTTTTACATCAATTTAAAGATTAAAAAATTAGCTTTCTAATGATATCAGTGTTTTAATGTATAACTTAAGCCTCTATTTTTAACGAATTTTTAAAGAAATATTTTAACCATGTTTTTTTGATCACGTGACCGGATAAAAGAAAAGAAAACAATGACGGAAGTTCAAATAATAATAAAAAAAACTATCATCGTAAATCAAGTCTAAAGAAATGATACTTTCAGCACGGGACTGGATAAAATAACAAATATAAAAAGTGATACTTTCTAAAAAAAAAAAATGCAAGGCAAAGGATTTTATAATCTTTTGCAATATCTAAATGATTAATTCAATAAATCTTCTTTATTTACGGTAAACCTGATTGAATTTAGACAGGATATGCATTGAACTCCCGGCCTAATGGCATATTTCTATAATCGTTTGCAGTATCTGTATCATTAATTCAATAATTTTTTTTTCGCTTTCTTTCAAAAAACATATTTAATATTTTGGCAACATCACCAAAAAATACATTTTTATATTTTGGAAGCATAACCGATAACTAAAACTGACTGATTTATAAAATTAAAGAATATTATCAAGAAAACGGGTTCTTTTAGAACTTTCCGTCCACCATCTTAAAGAAAATATTAATTTCAGGCCAATAAAGGCCCGGAATTACTTCAAGGCTAATGAATATGTGATTTAATTGAAAGTTTTAGAACGCATTACTCATGGCGAACCAGCTGGTCGCCAAAGGCGGCTAGTTCCTAAAATAAAACTATTGTTTGCCTACGGATTCTAAAATCCTCTGGGCTATAGCACATGCGTTGGGATCAGTTTAATTCAATATAATAAGGGTGAAAAGAAGGATGAAAGTAGGAGATTTTACATTAAATAATAAAGTAAATTCGGAAACGCGAATATCCTTCTGAATGTCACCACTTAATAAGATGGAATTATAGAAAAGTTGTCATCCTTAAGATTCTAAAACGAACAGTAATTTTAAGATTGTTTCAAACAATAATTACTAAGATTTAAAACTGCTGACTTACATTTCATTTATTTAAAAATGTCAGTTATTGTCTTTTTAAATTGATTCTCGAATTTAGTTAATTAATTTGCATTATTTAAAGATGTAGTTAACTTCAATATAAGTTTGAGCGTTAAAAATTCTATGATTTGATGCAAAATTTTGACATGACCTTTAAGAAAAAAAACAATTCAATTCTTGTAAAGAAACGTCAAAAAATACATAATTCAAGTTTTTTTCAATGTTAAATGTATGTAAATGGCATGCATAATTAATTAATGTAAAAATGCATGGAGAAATGTTATTTACAGAATTTGTGCTTAATTTTTACTTATAACTAAATTTCCAGGAAAGATTTGCCGGCACATGATAAGCAAAATAAATCGTATATATGAATTTTTTATGACATGAGAAATAATGCTTTGTTTAATTTTCACATGTTTTTATCTTATAAGTTTATTCGGCTAGATCGAAATCTTTATGTTCAATTCCTCTGTTTAGACGAAGTTGTCCTTTTTCCGTCGGAGTTCTCATTCTTTTCTTTGCATCTTTTCTAAGCCATATTTATGACTGCATAATACTTTTATGCATATTAGTTTATAAAAAAGATTATTTTATTGCATTATTTGATAAAAAATTGTTTAATATATATTTGTTCAATTTAATTCTTCAATTCACTCATCTATTCAACTGCTGAATGATAGTAATGTTAAGCGGCTAAAGTGTAAAGTGCTTCATTAAAATGATGAGATGAAATATAGTGATAATTTATTTTTTAAATATTACGCTTCTTCTAAATTCCTTACTTTTAATAAGATAATAATGCATTTAATCAAATTTTTCGAGCATAATTTAATTAATGTTTTTAACTTACAAAAATATTAATAAGGTTTTTAATAATTAATTTATAGTTAATCATTATTAATATTATATTAATATCATAATTTTTCAAATTTATGGTCAAGTAATGGTTTGCATACATAATCGAAATTCAACTATATTAAATGACTGTCTATCAATGAAGTTTTACAGACAATAAAAATTGTGGATAGGGAATTGATAATACTTATGCAGAAAGTTTTAGTCTAGTTATATATATATATATATACAAGCAACATTCTAAAAACATTTTTTTTCTATTTAAGAAGAGATTATTGTGATTTTGAACGTAGATCAGAAGGCGAGGACAGTACATGAGAGGACGCTTTGTTTCTGAGCCACTCCACGTTATTGCGAAGATATTTAAATCTAATGCATTTGATGCATTGGTTCACTAATGAAGTATTTGTCTTGCTTACAGCATTTCAGGTGTGTAGCAAACTAAGAAATGAAATGTAAGATTGGTTAAGAAAATTTTATCCTCACAAAACAAGATAATACAAACAAAAGTAAATTTAACATGACCTTAAAGGAAAATGTGTTTTCTTCCAAAATATAAATTTCACCGGTTTAGTTTTGTTATATTAACGTTTCGTTTTAAAACAACACTATTATTAACAGCACAAGTATTACGAACCACCGTCAGATGACGAGGATGACACCTGAGCTGACATTCTCTCTTCAAACTTCTACACCACACCAGCAGGGTAATTTTTATTCGATCTAATGGGTTAAATTTCCTTTCCCTACATTATAAACAGTAGCTCTAATAAAAAGACATTTCAATAATGAATTAAAATATCATTCAATGTCTATTCATTTGCTTACAATAAATCTTAACAGGTATGAAATAAATATTCCTTATCTACAAAAAGACTTCGATTATTTTCCAAAGTTGTCTGCTTTAAATCAATCATAAAAAATAACAGAAAACAGATATTTAAAGATATATTGACAAAAGTTCTTTTATTTATCGTATTTATGCGGTTACAGGGAATTATTCGATTCCGTGTTTGTTGCAAGTCATTAACATTTTCCTTTCAGAAAACACATTCATTGTTTTGAAATTTAATTCTTTCAGGCATACATAATTAAGTCTTTTACAAAGCACAATTAAAGTGCCGAATCGTGAAAATGTCCTTTAAAAAAAAGGAACTTTTGTCAATGGAACAAAGCTGCATTCAACGTCTTTTTCCATTGGAATAAAAACTTCAATGGAATAGTTGTTCCTTTGTGGGTTGAAGGAAAAGAGGCACAAATGTATGTAGCTAATGTCATTGTAAAAATTAAAAAAAAAAAAAAAACATTTTCATAAAGGAAGAGGTTAGTACTGTTTTCGCTGAAAGGCAACTGAAATTTTTTCCGAGTTGAAGGATAATTAATTAATGATCGCGAAAGTCTGTTTGTATTTAATGAATAGTTTATAAGCATGACATTGTAAATCTTTCCTCTTAACTTCAAGAGTTCAATTGGCCCTTATTTGAGCCCAAAACTAACTGTTGGATTTTCAAAATAATCAAAGTATTAATTCTTTGTTTGTTTTGAAATTAGTAGAAACTGAATTAATGAGTATTTATTTTAATAATTATGTAAACTGATGTTCCTTTCTATCCATCAAATCACAAAATAGTGTGGAATGAAGTTGGTCATTTATTTTCTCGAATTTTCTTTGTCGAACGAAGTGTAAATATTATTTTAATCAATTGTATTTACTTTGCCCCATTTTTTTCCTATTTACACAGGTATTACAATAAGTTGCTTTGTTTATTCTGTGAACAAAGATTTTAAATCTCAAAGCATAAAATATAATGACTTCATTTGGCATTTACATTCAAGAAACTTGAAAATCCACAAACAGGATTTAAAAGTTACACTGTTAATTATCTAAGCTTAACGTTCCTATATGTAACATTTCTTAACTTGTTAGAAAAAAAAGTGATTCTGATAGTTGAATTTCGAACGAATTTGAGTGAGTGTATTTGAATATACTTAAAATTATTTTAAATCTCTTGAAGCCTTTTTCATAAGCAAATCTGATGATGAAAAGAAAAAGCTATCTTATATTGACTATAATAAAATTTTATAGTTAAAAGAAGAAAAATGTGTTTTATTGACTACAATATGACAGTTAACCCTTTACACTAGGAAAAATCATTCGATGCAAAATTATTTACATAACACCAGGACTTACCTATTGTGTGAAAAAAAAATATTTAATGAAGTTTGAGGTTAAATTTTAGAAAAATATCTTATCTTCACACCATTCTTTAAGTATTTTTTATTAATAAAAAAATTTAAAAAATTATAAATAAAACTACAAAATGATGTACCATTTTGAATGATGAATGGGAAATACTATCTGAATGCAAAGGGTTAATACTATCAATAGGAAACAGTTATTTAATGGTTTAATTGATGGAGGAAAAACATCTATAAAATTGGAAGGATGCTTTTCCGTTACATGGATGCAAGATGTCCCCAATGTGAGCCAAACGCGAGCCAAGTCGCCATGTGAAACGAATGACAAAACAAATATCGCCAATGTGAATAAAACAGTAACGAAGTCGTCAAGTGAATAGCGTGTATCTAATACTATATACGAGGAATGGTTGCCAAGTCGAAAATTGCCCCAGAATAAATAAACTCCGGTAAACTTGGGGGTCTGGGGTTTTTGGCCACGAGGAATCGATTGGCGCCGGTTTTGAAGCGCTACGGTCGAGCAGTTCGGAGTTACAGATAGGATATTTTCAAACTTTATTAGTTCGCCATAATGGCTACTTAAATTTTCAAGCGGTAACGGGCTGCCATCTATAGCCAATATGGCGAACTAATAAAGTTTTATGTTTATTCTGTTATAGGTTTATAATATGTTTCTTAAGTATGTATATATGTTTGATTTTTCTAAATAAATTTGTCAAAAATATTGAACTTCAACACACTTCAATCTTTACCATTACTTTACCTTTGTATAGAATAGTTCCCTTTCCAAACTCTAACTTTGTTTAGAATAGATTACAATGGTGAACTTTAACCGGTTATCTTTTCACCAATGGTTTCACAAATTTTCTTATGGCATGTATTGTTTTGATAAATTACAATTGAAAATTTAAATCTTCGAGTTAGCTTCGATACCTGTTTTTTCCGAGCGGAGCTCGGTCACCCGCTGGTTAGACAAATCTGAACGTTAAATTTGATGTAATTTTGTATTTTTCATGACTTTTCACATTTTTTCGACTATTAATTATTTGGTAAGTTTTTTATTGTACCCACAAAACGGAAAAATACAATTGGAAGTCTTTTAAGGATGTAGCTAAGAGATCTTTTAGGGGGAATAATTTTTACATTTTGGAAAGATTATTATGTATAATTTGCTCATATAGTTTCAAAAATTCTTATATCAACTTTTAAGAATTAAAACAAATCGATCATTACATTTCATAAATTACAAAGTTATCAAACATGTAATAGTATCCACAGGTACATATTTACATACTAATTTTTCTTTGAAAAAGGAATTGTTATTATTCAGATTGCTTTTAAAGGATTTAATTGCTAAAATATTTTTAAACAATTTTAAAAAGCTTTACTTTTCCAGTTGCCAAATATATTTAAACTATTATAGAATAAAAGAAAATAATTTTAAGCTTGCCACATATTTTAAGCAGTGGCTTGTGATATTTATATAACTAAAATCTGTGAACATGACATGTGAAAAATTCAGAAACAAGTATTTTTCTCCTTAAAAGAAGCAACTAAAAACTATCAATCCATGGTGATTTCTACATAATAATTATTATTTTTAGTTGCTCCACCTAAATACAATTTTGAGAAATCCATATTTTTGAAATCCATTACGATTTTATAGAACAAATTTATATTTTATAATACAGAGATTCTCAACCTGTGGAGCGCTCCCCCCTAGGGGGGCGTGAGCATATCCAAGAGAAAATGTTAGTTAATAAATTGACTGACTGAAATTAAAGAACACACACACACACATACAAAACAAAATACATTTCGACATATTTAATAATCAACTTATTAAATTAACACAACTTACTAAATTAAAAACAAATTTGATAAATATTAGTGACTTCCTTAGGCCTGTCTTGCAGAGCAAAGTTTTTCGAAGGAGGGTTTAATATTAGAAATAGACACTCTCAGTTCTTTTTCTATATTTAGCTGAGATCTATATTTTGTCTTCAAAGATGCCACAGCAGAAAATCCAGTTTTACAATTGTAAGATGTTGAAAATGCTAGTAGAATGCAAAATGATCTTGTTTATTGTGCAGAAAACTCATCATCCACTCCTGTCCAAAATTCAACGAGTGATTTGTCACTAAATTGTCTTTTGGTTTCGCCGCTTGCCGTGAAGTCTATGAAGTTTTCTTTCTCTGAAATTGAGAGTCTTTCGGGAGTATTTTGAAATGGACCAATAACCCACTTGTAACTTAAAATCAGTTTTTCGTCAGCAAGAAAGTACTTTTTAAAATTCTTTGCTAGCACTGCTAAATGATTTTCAATGGTTACAAAAACAACTTTTACATGCTGTTCTGCAGTCTTGTAAGTTTTAATACAATCATTCAAATTTGCAAACATTGTTAATTTTTCATGCTTTAAAGTTCTGCTCCACAATTCCAATTTCCTACAAAAAGCAATAACTTTATCACTCGTATCCAATATATGTGTATTTGCTCCTTGCAGTTGAAGATTCTAGTTATTTAATTTCTCGAATATGTCGACCATGTAGCTCAATTTCATCACAAATAAACTATCGTGAAAATTTTCAGCTTCCAGTCTGTTTTCCTCTTCTTGGAAAACAACAATTTCTTCTCTAAATTCATAAACACGTTGCAAAAATTTCCCGCGTGATAACCATCTTGCCTGGCAATGATATAGTAACACTAAATGTACTGCACCCATGTCTTTACAAAGTGCAAAAAAGATTTTTGATTTCAGGGGCCTCATTTTTATATAATTTACTACGGTTACAACCGCAGTTAAAACAATATTCAAACTAGGACTCATTTCTTTGGAAGCCAAAGATTATCTGTGTATCATGCAATGTGTCCAGACGCACTGTTGCGATTTTTGTTTCACAAGTGCTTGAATACTTTGGAATCTTCCGGACATAGAACGATTACCATCGGTGCATATTCCGACGCAATTTTTCCATTCTATGTTTGCCTCGTTCCTAAAATCATTTAAGATAGCAAATAATGCAAGAGCTATTGCTTTGGTTTGCAAAAAAGTAATTCCTCTACTACTGACAAATCATTACAAAATCTAACATAGGCAATGAAATGAGCATCTTTATTACTATCTGTTGCCTCATCGTTGTATTGAAAACAATTTGTCACGTAACTTCGACAAAAACTGACACTCTACATCTTCATCTATATCAGCAATTTGACGGGCAACAGTATCTTTTGAAAGAGGTACAGACTGCAATAGTTTTGTAAAATAATCTCCAAACATAATTTCTACAATCTCAATTGCGGCTGGCAAAATAATTTCTTCACCAATGGTGGGAGGCTTTTTACATCTGGCTATTTTATATAAAACTTTGTAAGAGGTAATTAAATTTTTTTCATTCACAGATAAAATTTTTTTAAATAATGATTTTTGCTTTTAATATGATTTTAATTTTAATTCGAAGAACTATCTGGGTTTGTTTACATACTCACTATGAAGCGTTTCTAAATGTCATTTAAGTTATTAGGTTTCATGCAGTCTGCCGCCAACATTTTTGAGCAAATGATACACAGGGACCTTTCTTCTTCATTTACTTCAGTACAAGTGAACCCAAAATTTAAGTATTCTTGAGAATATTTTCTTGATTTTATTTTCAGAACCACGCTCGTCTGCGTACTTGTCTATCGTCTAATGCTTGCTTACGCCGGCTTAAAAATTTATCTATGATTCTGCATAAGTCTACTGCCGTGAATATTTAATGCTGTGAACTGCAATTACACGAAAATACACTATTGAATCTATTCTGAATGTGTATGTATATATAACATACGCATTCAGAATAGATTCAATAGCGATAGAAGGATAGACTCGAATGAGATTGTCTGGAATTGAAATTGGAGTCATAGAACTTTCTCCTTCTCCCTTTGAGAAAACGTTTGTTCACATCTGCGCACGCTCCTAACTTAACTTTTAAGCTGACCAGACAATTTCCAGACAGATCGAAACTTCTATCGAAACCGTGAGAATGCCCGACATGGCGGAACGCAAGAGCAATAAAAAGGCCTATGATTCTTGTTTTTTTTTAATTCTGAGAATCGGTTTTGCAAAATGTCAATAAATTTCCTTATTTTTGGTAATTTGTAAAGTTTAAAATTATGGTTTTGCCATGGTAGTGTAGGTTTAGCGCCAAAATACTCAAAATACATTACTATTTATTGTATGAGGTGAAGAGGGGGGCGATGAAAATTATGATTGAAAATTGGGCCGTGAATACTAAAAGGTTGAGAAACACTGTTATAATGAATTATTTAATTATTATTCCTTTTCATTTTTGTGCCATCAAATAAATAAACCTTAAAAACATCTACAGAACTAAACGATAACCAAATACTTAATACTAGATTGTAGATATCACCCTAGTTCGTTTTTTTCCAAATTAATATTCCATATTATCTGATTATTACACACATTTTCTTTGATTCTTTCCCAAGTCCTTCTATGCCCCATCTAATTCTCAAAGTAAAACTTGCATCGACTGTCACATGAAAAGAAATCATAAATATACTCTCTTTATCAGATAAAATAACTCAAAGGGGCATGCTCAGTATTCAAAGAAAGCCTATCCAAGTGGATAAACGTGATGGAGATTCAAGCAGCAATTGTAAATGAGATGAAGATATTGTTCTCAAAAACCCAAAATGCTAGAATTGTTCTGAATGTCTATGTTTACGGGAAAGCGAAATTGGGATTGATTGAAATGAGAAAAAAGGCTGATTACAGACACAGCGAGTTTTACCCGCTGCGAATATTTTGCCTTTACTGCTCATAATAATCGAAGGTTTACACGAACAACGGTAAAATGTCCGTTGTTGTCGTAAGAGTCGGCACAATTTCATCGACAAATAAATTTACTTTAACCGTATTATTTAAACTATTTACAGCTTAAGCGTAATTTGAAGTGAATAAAGTGGAGATTCTAACTATATTGTTATTTTGTAGTTGAATGAAAAGGTAAAGAAAGATAAGATTTATTTTCAATTTCACAGACTTATTCAATTGATGAAAAAATGAGGATTTGGGAACTTTTTACAACTTATTTGAAGATTTCAGGCAAAAGAGCTTGGCTTTGAAATTCTTCAATTATTTCAGAATGAAGACTTCCTTTGGGGGATTACATCAGTACGGATATCAGCTAAAAAATACCAAAATTGGGAATTCCATTCAACATGTAGAAATATTGGCAATATGTTCTGAAATCTATTGGAGTATTAAATTGAATTCTGTAAAATAAATGTTTTATTTAGATTTATTTTCGTATATTGCTATTATAAAGTTTGGAAGGTAGCTTTGTTTATTGATTGAACTTCATAAAAATATATAAATATAAACAGAACCTTAGATGCGACATACATAAATATACAATTAGAAATTATCATAAAATTAATATTAATGTAGATTAATATAAAATTAATATGGATAGAAAATAATTATACAATTAATATTACCGCTATGTTGTGCAAATGGAGAACTGAATGGTAATATCGTTTTATTTAAAAGTATATACTGTTTTATTTTGACAATCAAAGAATATTGAGTTATCGAGCTGTCAAGAAAAGAGATACAAGAAATGCGCTTTTGAAATTCTCGCAATAAATGAAAATATTCTATAGATCTTTTAATGTTCTAACATAATTTAAGCATAATATTAACTCCTGTAGAGATAATAATGCTTGTTATAATAATAAAAATAGAGATGGATACATGATTGAGGATACAACGTCAATTATAGGATTGAAAGATGTTCAAAGAGAGAATATTGCAAGAGGGGGCTTCAAAGCAAATAATATAAGAAACATTCTACGTAGATATTTTATTACAAGTGCAGGTTTGGTTCCCTTGTATACACCTGCAATATAAAAATAATCTTAAAGACTATATTAGATAATTAGAAAAAACTGTTTACTTATTAGAAACAAAATTCTTAATGAAAAACTTTTATCGACGCATTATTTTTGATTCATTAGAAATAAATTAAAGAATAATAAAACCTTTTTGAAAAACGTAATGTTGTTACAAGTTTTCCAATACGAAAAATATTTTCCAATATTTTGAAAAAAGAAAAAAAAAACATTTTTTAATAACAGCCAGCCAGCTCAAAAACAAGAATTGATAATTAAGCCCAAAAACACTAGTGACATGTAAATAAAATTGTCTGGAACTAGAGAGTATTACTACTGTCATTTCTAGAACCTCAAAATTATAATTTTTACCATGCCATTTCTTCATCCCAACATAAACCCATGAACAGACTTTTCTTGAATTAAAGCAAATAAAATTTCATTATCGATATTTAACACAATCATGTTTATAATAAATGAAACCTTATTGATGCTAAAATAAAAATTGTTTTTCATGCAGGAAGGTTAACTTATTGTTTAAAAGAAACTCTACGCAATACGAAAATACAGCATGTGTTAACTTGATTTGATTGTGTGCTCCAGTACTTGTACGGCGATAATAAAAATGCTGTTAGCGCCATGGGCAGCCGTTATCTGCACAGCGTCCGCCAACGACAAAGTGGCCGTGCCTTTATTTTTCCGACAAATCTGTAAGCTCTAATATGATTCAATACACTACCGTTGTTATGTCTGCGATGGTGAATTAATCGAAACGGAAAAATCCACTGTGTGTGTAATGTAACCAGCCTATGGGCATCCTTTATAAGCAGATATGCTATTAATTACACTGTCATATATGTAAATCAATCAAAAATTTTGTTGCACTTCATCATACAATTATTTATAGAGGTCAAACTTAATGAAACTTTGTGACAACATTTTAAACATTATCTGCATTGAGGACCTGCATTTGAGGGTCTGAGGAACATCATCTGCATTTGCAAGAGGCAATTTTAAATTGTCTTATGATTAGTTGTAAACATACTTCCGGAACTGCAGGCGCAACTAAGTTAGAAAATACGAGCAGGGTTTTTTCCTGTGTGAAAATGTGTTGTTATCTCTGAAATTCAATGTCAATTACATGAAAAGTATGAAGAAGTAAAGACTTTTGATAATTATTGTTAATATTTGATTATATAACATTAAATTAATATTTAAAATGTTAATATAAATAAATAAAGTTAAAAATCATTTTTTATTTGATATTTAAATAATTACATTAATATCTAATAGTATTAATCATATTAATTAATATTTAAATTTGAATAGCATAATTTAATTTAAAGAAATTATAAAATTTCTTTAATTATTTATATTTCTTTAATTTCTTTATTATTTGAAAAGTGAATAAATTAATTTTAAAAAAATGAAAAAAGAAAATAGAAATAATAGATAATGCAATCACTTTGGCGACATTTCTCGTTTGCTTGGCAATAAAACTTTGGAAAAGTAACTATATACAGTGAAACCTCGTTACAACAATATTTTAGGGACCAAATAAATATATTGTTGTAGAGAGGCATATTGTTATATCGAGGGCCCACATATTTTGAGCATTTAATAAGAGTTTTTTTTTATTATTATCATAAGTTTAAGGTGCATAACATACTACTTTTAAGTCTATATTTAGAAGAAATTAATTTGTAAAATACTAATAATAGGGGTTCAAATACTAAAAAAATAAATGAATAAGATAAATTCAGAAAATAAGCACATAAATATTCACATACTTGAAAACACTTTTTATTGAAAATAATCTAATATTTTTGTTTGTTTATTCATTTTTTTAACTGTTAAGTTCACCAATACTGTATGCATTGAGTCTAGTGCACGAAAATGTTCTTCATTTGTCGACGGAAGGCTTGAAAAAAATGTCCGTAGAGAATTCACAGATTGAAGAGCTTCCTGGAATGACAATAAGGACTGCAATGGACCTGTATTATCATCATCATTAATATCATCATCATCTTCATCATTGTTTCCTATCTCATTAGTAATTTCAGAGAGAATATCTTCATCAGTAACTCCTGCGAAAACCATAAGATCATCATCTGCTGTTAAATAGTCTTCTATACTAATTCCAAACTTTTTACCGCTTGTTTCTTCAAGTTGGGATACGGATTTTTTGATGTGAAAAACACATTCTTGATCATCTGAGAGATCATTGTCTATGGAATTTTCATCATTATCAGATTTCTTATCTTCCATAACACAAAGACCAGACTTTTTCCAGCAATCCGAATGGTTTTTTCTGTTACTTCCCACCAACTTCCACAATATCCACAATGAATCTTAATAGACAGAAAAAATAACAAAAGAAAACGAAAAAAAAAAAAAGCATTTGAAAATCAAAATATTATTATAAAGGGAGAAAATAATACTGAATTTTAGATTGAAAAAATCGTTTTACAGAGGTTTATTGTTCTAGAGAATATCGCAATATTGAGGGGAGATTAACATTAGTTTATATGCAAAATCACCGGGACCACAAAACATCATTGTAGTAGAGGGAGTTATTGTTGTATCGGGTATCGTTGTAGCGAGAGTTTACTGTACATGTACTGTAAAGTATCAAAATCAACACAATTTGGACATATAGCATTAATAGACTCATTAAGAATGAATATGTAGAGCTAATTAAAGCAATAATGTGATCACAACATCAGCAAAATAAAGAGTAAACACTTGAGTTCCTTTTAGATTATTACCTCAGTTTTAAAATTTATAGCCGCAGTGAATTAAAGCATTTTTAAATTTTGAATGACAAAACTGCGACTTGTGAATAGGATAATAACTTAATAAAATAAGAATTTTGTTTCATTATGAATAGAAGGGTTGCTATTAATGATTTAATAATAATTATTAGTAAAATAAATTATCATCATTTGTGAAATCAATTTGTGCAAAATTCTTGATAAACAGATAAAATTATGTCCTCTATCAAAAACTGGCCAAAATTACGTCACTTTAGATGGATAAAAAAACGAGTGGCACGACTTTTTGTTAGTAAAAAGAAAATGACAGGATTGAAATCCAATCTGAAAAGCAGTCCCCCTCTCCCTTGAAAAAATTTTAGCTCGGCGATTCGATAACTATCTAAAGTAAGGTCAAATTAATTGACCTTATTATTCTTCTGTTTCCGATGTCTATGCTACTGATAAAATGTCATTGATCGAACGCTTCCTATTATCAAACCAAATCAGCAGTGTCTTTTCTATGCCCCTTTTAATCTTTTAATTTTTCCTCCTTTTAATTATTTTAGAAGTTTGATACTTTCAATTTTTAACCTTTCTTTTCTTTGTCTAACCAAAACCCATGGAGCATTTGTTAAGTATTTCCTGAATAGAGGACAGAATGGTTGACGTAATTTTAGAATGTGGATTGCCAATACAGTCAGAAGATTTAAATATTTTAAATTTCCAGGAAGATCACATTATGTTTAATATAATTTAATAATTGTTTAATATATCATAGAAGATATAATTTATTTGGAAACGCTTTGGATACAACGAGTGTAGTAATAACTTTTTTGAAAAATTAACTGTAATTATTAATTAAAGATTTAATTATTTACAAACGGAAGCATTTAGTAAAAATGAAATCTACTATCGCATATCTCAAGTTATCATGTGGGGACATTATTATTTTTAAGACATTATTTGTCTCAATTAATTTAAATCATTAAATAGTTTAAATCGGTTTACGAAAACTCCAAAGTTATTGCACTAGCCAAGAAAACATTGAAAATGAATATTTCCTATTTATGCCTTATTCATTGATTTGGAGCTTTAAGGCCCCCTAACCAAAGCTACATCATGTTTTTTTTTGGTTAGGGGCTCATCACAAAAACGAAAGTCCCGCTTCGAAACTGAATAACGTGCGTTTCCATCGCAATGCGAATTCCAAATTATAAGCTATTTACAAATAAATTTTTAGACATATTAATTTATATAGATTTTTTATGATTTTTTTTTCCATACACAAACTGCTATTTTCGAATTTCTGTGTTCATAAAACAGTTTCATAATGAATTAATCTAAGAACAGGAGTCAACTCCTTCAATATTTCCCGCAAAATTTTGAATTAAATGATATTTCTTCAATGAAACAGAGGGAATGCTTTTATCGAAACTGTTATTAAACGCATTAATTTTTTTGAAAATATTATAAAAACTAAATTATTTAATTTCAACCGTAAAAAAATTACATTAAGGTAAATAACAGTTACGATGTCATAGCCCCACGTCAACCTTTTAAAAACGCCTCTGCTGTCAAGGAAGTTTAGGTATTAATAAAACAAAATTGGTGAAAGCAGGCTAACCTTTTAAAAATGCATCTGCTTTCAAAGAAGTATCCATAATAATAATGCAATATTGGTAAAAGCAGGGAAAAATATATAGGATTAAAAGACGTTGATGGACATTATCATTTATGCTTTATTCTTTGCCAACGTGATTTCGAGTTTCGGTTATTTCGTGCTTTCAATTATTCAAAACCTCCTAATGAAAAAAACATCATGGTCTCGCATGATAATACACATGAAAATTTTTAATGATATGCTGAAATTAAAACAAATAAATCCTTCAAAACCAATTGAAACAAATAGATAAAAGAATAAATAATATTTAAAAAATTATGAAACAGAATAACATGTTATACTAATTAATAATAGTTATATAATAGATAAACGCGTCATAAAATTTTATATATATATATATATATATATATATATATACTAGAAAATTTACTGAATTTGACTAATTTTCAAACATTTAATTTCTTCAGCAAGATAATATTGTAAGTTTAAAATCCAATAATTTGTTTTTTTTTATTGTTTAACCTGATTCTCAAAATATTATAAACCTCGAGAATACGATTTGTGATCATGTGTTTCTGCAAAATTTATATATTTGAAATGATGAGACATTAAATCACTACTTATTCTGAAATTGAACAAATGATCTAAATAGTAAACGATATTTAAAAATCGAATTAAGCGCCATAATTCACTAATTACAATAATTTCAGTTAAGTTACTAAATGATAGTGTTAAATTAATTATTCAAGAAGCTTACCTCTTTGAAACTCTTTCATCGACATGATTTAATAATGGCCCTGCTTATTTCTTGACTATGGTAGATAAATCAATATTTCTTCGTTATCATTCTATAGAAACTTGTCAGCAGAATCATGCTCGCCGACGATTTTTGTTTTCACATTTGGCGCAAATCTTATATTAGCTTGGAGTTTCAGATTTATATCTGCTCTCCAGACAAAATAAGTAAATCGAAACTGAATAAATAAACAAGAGTTCTTCGGACATAAGCGCCATCCATACAAACCATAACTTTAACATCTGTTTTATCTGAGTTTAGAATTATTATTATTTTCTTCTTCTTTATACTGCATGAAATCAAATTCCCCCAAAACAAAAGGAAAAAAAAGACCCTAATATGAAAAGGCCGCACATTTCCTTAGTATTTTTGTTATACGGAACAATACTAAACTAGCAACATATATTCTTATTCAAGAACTCGTATCGTGAAAAAAAATGGTCTAACTACACGACAGACGTCTGGATATTTTTGTTATCAGAATGTTGAATCATTGGTTTTGGAAAGTTTCAAATTAAAGGTCTTACAGCTACGTTAATCCGCCTAAAATAATTTTAAATTATGGCGGTATAGCTCAGTTGCCTCAGTTCATTTACACCTAACGAAGATGAATACAAAAATCTAATAAACGAAATAGCTGAAATATTGTAAGTCTTAGTCAAATTATTATTTGTCTCAATCTTCTCTTCTAATAATAAAGATGATTATGTGTATGAGTGTGCCTATGTGAGTTTAAGCGTTCTATAGGCTTGTCATATATTGTAAGTCTTTATCAAATGAGTCAAATCTTGTTTTTGATTATGTATTACAATCTTCTCTTCCAATAATATTGATGAATATGTATGCACGTGTGTGAATATGCATATGTCTGGCTTGGCGCTCTACAAGCTTGTCAAAGATTGTAAGTCTGGTGTTTCATTTTTCAGTAGTGCTAACTAAGGCCAAGAGAGCAACATTGTCACTCACGCATCACTCATTCACTTGCACAGCCTCTTTTTTCAGGAGGGCATATTCACACACCTTACAGATAGATTAGGGGAAGAACAACCACCTCCCAATCGGGACTCGAACCCAGGACGCGCAGACCTAGGGGAAGACGCACTACTCCTATTCCAGAATGCCGGCAGACTGTAAGTCTTTAATCAAATGGATCTAACGTAGTCTTTGATTTTTTGGTTTAATATCCGCTGCTAATAATAAAGATGATTATGTATGTGTATGAGTGTGAGGGTACCTATGAAGGGTTTGGCAATCTACAATTAGATCATTTGATATATAGCTAACACTTTTGCATATATAAGAGAAAAGAGAAAAATGTGCACTTTTGCATTTGAAACCCTTAATTAACATCTGAATGGAACAAATTAAGATGATTTTATTCGTGTTTTTACGGTATAACTTCCGAAAATATAATTTCACAAAAACGAGTTTTATAACTAATATTTGAAAAAACTATTTTCAGAGATATTAATTAAATTATAGATCAAATTCATTCTCAAATGAAGGGAAACTACGCAGTTCATCACAGAACATTATTGGTTTTACGACAAATTTCACTTCATTAACGTGCAAAAAATCTTTAATTAAAGAGAAATTATGAAAGGATAAAAAAAATTAAAAATTATGAAACAAAATAAAAAAGAAGAGCACAAAAAATGTATTGAATTTTATGGATGATTACTCTCTAAGAAATGACATTGGGTATTATAAGAATAATCGACATATAAGGGTTTTTATGTCTATTTTAAACTTCTTCAACTAACTTTCACATTACAGAATGTTTGTAAGAAATTCTTATATACCATTATATTCATCGCATTTTGTAAGGTAAAAGCTATTATTTGAATAGAAATATGAATTTGTGCTGTTAAATATCATTGATTTACTGAATGTATATGAAGATCTGTTGATACAATTATATTCAGACAGGAATTCCTCAGAGTATAATTGCATTACGTTACATTGAGGAATCACTATAAAGTTATTGGAATATACCTATTTTTTGACAGTCAATGCTATTGAAAATCATATAATTGTTATGATGCAATTTCTCATGGGTACTATGTTGTATTTTAAAATTAAAATCCCATTACATTCTTTTCTAGATGCTGAGATATTGAAATTTTATCACATTTAAGTAGTTACTGTAAAAAGAAAGTTCGAGAAGAAACCTTGATAAAGAAATGAGATTCATTACTATTTAAATATTGTAGATTTATATTAATAAAAGGATATAAAACATATGATTTTTTTTTTAATTTTGTAATAAAATCCTGGTTGTAAAATAATACTTCTGTACAATTTTTTTCACAATTAATTTTTTTTTTGTCGTATAAATTTGAAAGTTTAAACGAATGATTAAATATGCAAAAGAAAGCATTTATAAAAGTGTATTCTTTTGTAACAGCATTTAAATTGCCTTATTACAAATTAGAAAACGAATATAAAAGAAGAATCAATGTTTAATATATTGAAAATATGTTTCAAAGCAGTTCAAAAGGAAATGAGTTAAAATTCAAATTTTTACGTATTAATTTGCATTGCTTTTTAAAATTAACAATATATTTTCATTATAAAATGAATACATTTCTAGTAATTATTTAAATATATTATTATTTATTTAAATAAAATAAGGAAATATGTAAATATGAAGCTTGAGTACGTACGAGAGATTAATTATAATTCAGATGAAAATGCATTTTCACGTATCTTATGATTTCTTCGAAAAGGAATAATTCTTTTGTTGAGAAAAATTAGATATTCATCAGGAGAATTGAAATAAGCATACTCAAAAATATCGTATTCTGAGATAATGAAGGTTAAATTAAAAATATTAGAATACATTCTTACACAGAATAACGTTTCTCGTTTCATGAATAATAAATTTAGCATACATTTAAATTTAAATTTTTTCCTGTTGCATACACAAATTGTATAGAATTCATTTACATTTTAGTTTAGAATATGAGATGCAGGAGCTCCAAATTTTAAGCAGCAAAATTGACTTTAAATTAAAATGGCGTTTTATGATAAATCCAAGCAACAGAAAAATACCAAATGTTTAATTAATTTAGGTATAAGATGAAGAATTCCAGAAAATGATAAAATTCATTTTAATAAATGGCGTTAAAATTTCAGTGAATTCTTTGTTTAAAATTGTTTATTAAACGTAATGAAAGCTGCGAAATTACTGATCCAGATATATTTAAAAAAAGGATTATCTTTACTTAAAAATATTTAGGATACATTTAACAAAACAGTTTCTATATTAGGATAATTTCTAGATAATATCATTAACATCTAGAAATAAATCATACGAATAATTGCAACATATTTCGATTTTTTCTTTATATTCA
>JAPMOQ010017859.1:337456-359780 GCA_026543055.1 Argiope trifasciata
TAAATATTTAATATTTTTTCATTGTCACTGAAGTTTCAATAAGACATTCAAAGTTATTCTTTTATGAACTTTTATATATTATAAAGATTAGAAAATAAATATATTAAATGCGATAAAATTGTGTGGATAGGTTACTTTCAATTTACGCCGTTTACACCATTCGGATTCATTAATCATTAATTGTAATTAACTAATAGTTGTTTCGATTTTATTGATATTTGTTCTAATTTCTGTCGTTTGTTTATTCGGTGTAACCCATTAAAATGAATCTAAGGTCGATAATAATATTCCAACTTTATAATTCTTTTCATCAGGTATGCATAATTATCAAGTACACAAAATTATTCAGGCTAATAATATGAAGTATTCCGTGTCAGTTTCAGAATTTCCTACACATATTGTTCAATTTACAAGTAAATATTACTTTTTTTTTATTTATCTGGAAGAATTTATCAATTTTCATTAACCGACCTTTTTCTGAATTAAGTGAGGAGGCAATAGTCGGAACGAAATGTGCTATCAATTTTTAATTTTTATTTCTTCTTTTAAACATATGTTTTTACATTCGAAATTTTAATCCAAATTTTTCACCGCTAGAATTTTTTTTTCTGCTTCTACAAAAGAGAAGTTTTGGTCATAAGTCTATTTAGGGATTGAATTTTAGGTATACCTTATTAAAATACTGTATTTACTTTTGGCTTTCGACTTTATTGCTATTATACAATATTATAAAAAGATTTCCTATCCGTCGAGTTCACGTCTGTGTAAGCCTTATGTATGGCTTGAGATAAACATAATGGACAGACCTGAGTAGAAAGACAACGACGGTGTTTATTTACACGAGGAAGTTAAAGCAAAAAGACAACGATTATTTACAAATACTTACAGCACAAAGACAACAATTATTTACAACCGAAACAATCTCACAACAGCACACAATGACAATGGCCTACAAATAGCAACAGTGTCCACAGCATACAATGCGGTCAGAGAGGATTCGGCAGAAGAGAGGATCCTCGGAGCCTTGATCTCTCCAGGCTACTGAAATCCATTCTATTGTCGCTCGTTTAGTTGTATAACTACCACAAGACTCGCTGCAGTACTCAACGCTGCTTCCTCAATAGACAACAAAGCACACCGCTCATTTCAGCACCTGCTTGATTCCGCCGGATTTTCACTATCCTATGGAAGATTCGTTAGTTTATATTTTTCTTGACTACTCATGCTGACTGCTTGAGACTGCGGACCTTTTATAGTTCCCAGGAGGTGGATTAGAAATTTCTAGACCAATAAAGCGTATCTCGGCTCCTAATGCACAGATCGACAAAATTTTCGAATTTTCGAGTATTACCCATTTTGTTGCCGAATTCATTTCCAAGTCACCAAATGGTCACCAAGTTCGTCGCCAAGGTCTAAGATCACTAATGCATCCTCGGCATCATTTAATGCAAAGTAAATTATTCTTTCTGGTGATAGAAAAAAGTAAATTATTCTTTCTGGTGATAGTGGGAAGCAGCACCACAGATTTGTAATAATGTGATATTATGTATAATATATGATATATTGTATTATTCATAATACATGTATACTTTGGAGAGTATTTATATCGTAAAACTCTCTCAATTTATCCTCGAAGAAAGTCTCTGAGAGGAAGAAATTTTTGGTAAAAAAATAAGAAATGTTATCTCAACTCGGGTATGAAAGGTATAGAAAGCTTTGGTCACTGAAATTTAACTGCACTGTTTCTTTCATATACAATTGCAAAATTACTTTCAAGGATGGTGATAAAAAAAATTTGGCATTAATATTTTCGAGAATTTCACGATTCCATTGAAAGATCTAAGTGTAATACAGCAGTGTATCCCCCTCCGATGTATATTTGAACATAGTTTTATGAAATCGTTTCGTATTTTGTATCTGTATTTCATATCTATATTTCTTTTGCGTATTTGAAAGTTACCAGGAAGTATTATTTGAATCTGTTTCAAGTATTAGCTCACAATATACGCCAAAATGATATAGATAATCTATTTTGAAATATATTTGAATTTATCAAAGTTATCAAAATTTTTTACTCGTAAACTAGTTTTACTGTCTTATTATTAAAACAAGAATATTTAGGGATCTTTATAGGAATCAAAATTATAATATGATGTCATAGATCAATAATCCGAAAAAGGAATTGATTAAATGCTTGACACGCTATAATTTATCTGTAGTTTTCTTATTCAGTTATAATAGAAGACGTTTTGTTTAACATCCATATCTTCTGGTCTAACTGATTTCTGAGAATCACGAAAAGTGGCTATTATTTCACTTCACCGATACCCTCCAGAGAAATGATAAAAATAGGAATGATTTCTGTGCTGCATGTTTCCTCTTGAAAACAAATACTTTATTCAATAGGCAGTTGTCGATATTTCGGCACGTTTTCCAATAATTCAGTAACGGGTCAAGGCTTTTGAGGTACAGTTTTGTTTGTGTTTCTCTTGTTCTTGAATGAAACTTCTTCCCTCTTTTTCTGTAGTACAGAAACTACTGTTTTTCTGCAAGAAATTCTTTTGAATAAAAACAGATAGATGCATTTTAGTATTGAAGTGGATATGAATTGATTGATATACAAGGCGGAAATCATCTTGTTTCTTGAAGAATGAAAATAAATTATGTAATTAAAACAGTCTATTTAGATACTCGATAAAATATTATAACCATAACCGAATGCTCCGGTTATAAAGATACTGTATCGATCTCGAAGGAGCAAAGAAAAATCTGTCATGTTGTTTCTAATGGTAGCCCGCCTAATAAAGAGTAATTGCGATTTAATCCGAATTTTTTGCGTCTCTTTTTTGTTAGTTGCGTCATCTAAGACCAAGAGTACGAGTTAGAACCCCACGCTTCGCAATCCTTTTTGCGGGGCGGACTTCATGCATACATTTCATTCCCTCATTTACAGACCGTAATTTAGATCTGGATCAGAGAACAACCAACTCTAAACCAGTACTCCCAGTACTATTACTCGCGGCATGGAAGACTTTGTAACCACCTCAGATTTATACGTGCCGCACTCACCACCATATACGAAGATTTTCGACTGGTGGGGTACGAACTCACAACCTAAGGAATACGAATCCAATGCCCTACTAACCACGCTACCTCAGCCTCAAGAAAAAATCTTAATGATTGGATCTTCGCAACATCATTATAGCGATAATTATGGTCGAATCCTAGGAATTATCGCAAGTGACAGTACAAACCGGTCCGTTGGAAACACTTCACTAATAGAAGGTAGCCGACTCTAACATTTCTGTACTTTCCCAAGCGTCTAAAACCAGTCATCATACCAAAAGATTCTCATCCTCATTTCCATGTCCTTCGGTCGCACAAGATATGATAGAAAAAGGATGATTGAACCTCCTCTGTGTATTTCAAATAGAAAAATATTAAAAGATTGCTTACTGCAAATAGGAGATTTTCTAATAATTTTTATTTTAATCAAGAAACGATTAAACTTTATTGTACATGGACATCTGTTGTTGTTATTTTGCGTATAAATTAGTTTCCATGCAAGTTGGGCAGAGCTATTTTTTAGAATCATAATTATAGTTTTAGATATGCGATTTTTTAAAATTTTAAACTGCATGATTTCACGTATTCTATTGGACAAAAATATGAATATGCTAATCTTGGCTCGGACAAATTGTTCAAAAGATGCCTTCAACACGTTGCAGAGATTGTTTATTGATATTTCAAATGGAAAAATTCGCAAAAGGCACACAATATCATTTACTTTTATTTTAATCAAAAAATGTTTTTAATGACAAATGTGATCTAATATTTAAGATAATAAATAAATTAATTTTATAATTGAAAGTTTTAATGCTAGAAAGAAGTTAGCACCTATTAGTCAAATTTCCAGAAAGCCGTAAAAAACGCCTGAAAGTTCTAAATTTTAAGGAAACAGCTCTTGACTAATGCGAGAAATTAGATTGGAGCTACATCATTTTGGCACCAAAGAATGATTTTTTACCACATGTAACTCTAACATAGTGCATGTAATTCTAAATTCTCTCAAGTTAGAGCTACATCCTTTTTGCGACAAAAATTTCAATTAATATTCTATATACTTTATGTGATTGGGATTTAAATGCTGCTATTCATATTATTTTTTTTATTCATATGAAGATAAGAAAACAACCAAGGGTTTTAAAATAATAAATGTATTTACTCCCTAAATTTAGTTCGTAATAAATCCAAATATTGCAATTTAAAAGATTTGTATATTTTAATTCGGTAATAAACCCAACGAATTCCTTTTATTCAAATTAAAATTCATAATATCCCAAAGCATCTCCAAAATGGATTCAAAATTAATAGTTTTGTTAGTTGAAACAAAAAAAACATTCATCCATATTCGTTTGACTTAGAGAATAACACATATATACTTCTTTCTCTTTAAACCCCTCCCCGGTACCATTCTGCGTAACCTTTCTATGTCATTTGCAATATCAATACGTTTTTGTAACGCGTCCTTTTCATTAAAATCGACCTTAACGAGCTCCTTTGTTTTTGAGAACTGCAGACAAGAATGAAATTCAAACTTTTAATTAAATTACTCTGCAAGAAAATATCGATCCAATACCTTTTCATAATAGTGGGCATTTCGGTTTGTAACTGCTGTTTCCAAGAATAGCATTCTTTTCCAATTAGAAATAACGAGTGGCATTAGTTTTGAAATCAGAATGTCTGTATATCGCATTACTTACGGGAAAACGATAGATCTTTGCTATGTCATAAAAAAAGATTAGACATTCTAAATATTTTTTCACGTTAACAAGTTCACATTTTGTTATCTTTCGCATTCTGTTAGAGACGGGAATACGTTAGGAAGAGTAATTATTCCTTATTAACAGATTATCGTAGAAAAGGCTAAAAAAGATTTCTAACTATGCTGTGCTTTCGAAGTTATATTTTATGCTCATGATATGTTCTTCGATAAGATGAATCTTTCTTTTGAGATGATACATTTTTGCCATCATTAACCGCGAAGGCTATTAGAATTATTTAAGGAAACAAAAAAGATAATTTAAATAAACAATATTCTGCTTCTTTTCAACATTCCGAATTTCAATATAAATATTGTTCATCTAGAAAGCAAATACAAAAATAACATCATTAGTTAATACAAGAAAAAAATAACAAAAACCTTTCTTTCATTATTTGCATTTCAGTATTAAACTATAAGCAATGTGATTGTTCCAAACATTTTTCAAAGGAAAATGCGCTGATTTGATATGAAAAAAAAAAAAAATCTTACTGCTTAAAAGGATTTATTTTTAATTGTAAAACATAAAAAATCCTAAAATTTCGAAATGCAGAATTTTATAGGCATTAATACAAATGGCTAGCCTTCTGTTTTCAAAAAAATTACCACTTGTTATTCCTTCGTTTTTTGTTTTTGAAAAGTTGTATAAAATGCAGTCATGCATATTAATAATTATTATTTTAATTTTGTTATTTGCCTAACATCAAACATGAACAATTATATAAGTTCTTATATTAATTAAAAGTGTTATATTAATTTCGTTGTTATGTTATCTATTTTAAATCACTAAGAAGTTGTAATTTGAATTTTACAACAAAATCAATACTGTAAGAAATACTAAGATTTCTTAACATAGAAAATATCTGATGGAACTAAATGACCCAACAGATCAAGTAATTTGCGCTAGATTTTATCATGACAGTGTAGTATAAGTTTTGGTGATTCCTATTACTAAAAGCTTGATTTCCACTATTTCGTGAGCAGAAAAATCATGACAGGTGCTGTATTTAGTGTGTTTGGACAATTGTGATGACTTTCAGGTTTGTGTTTATCTTTTCTCAATTTCCCCGAAGTTGAATGAGATTAGTTGCTTGTAGTGAATTATGAAACATTATTACATAATTTTTTATATAAATACGTTATTCCAATGCCCGTCTAAAAATTGGAAATACAAAGTAAATACATGATCACACAATGAGTGTTGAGATTTCTATTTTTAGAGTCTCGAACTAAGGGGTATTTACTTCTAATAAAGTAACGGAAACGAATTCTTATTTTTACTGGGTTTTTTATAGTCTAATGTTTGAATCGTCGAGTACGATTCTGCATTACAATTTTAAGAAAACGAGCATATCATTGAAATCATTCATCCTGCTTATTAGAATGTTGGGATTTACATTCATGCAAAGGTTTAAAAATTAGAGAATATTTTAATTTTTTTTTAATTTAACTAAAAAATTTATATTTTCCAACATGAATTTTTCGGAAATTAAGAGATCTTAAATTAAAAATTAAAATTAAAATTGTAAATAAAAAATTGTACATCACATTGTAAATTAAAAATTTACAATGTGCGTTCAAAAGTGTTATATATATATATATATATATTACCAACATTTTCTTTTTGTACTATTTTGTTAACAGAATTGAAAATTATTAATGCCCTTAACTCTACAATTGGAAATATATAATTGTTTTATATTGAATTTGAACCTTTTATGTCATAAAGCTATAAAAGGAAAATTAAAATATTTTCTCTTTTCAGTTAATTTTATTTCATTATTTTCTTGTTACTCGATTAATTTTCTCTTACAAGAAATAAAAATAAGCATTCATCCGAATAGAGTAGACTTTTGAAAACTCCTTTTTCATTAATAGCATTCTCTCTTATTCTATGACATTCCATTTATGAACAAAAAAATGCAAGTACATTTTTTCATTTAATAAAATAATATGGCCTTTTATTAATTGGTTAGAAATTAATTAGACAGCTTACAAGTATTTCTTTTCATCAGACTGTTTGAATAAAATTAATTTCCAGTTCCTAACATTTTTTCTGAGATATGAAATACCGAAAACCGACTTGCACAAATTAAATTTCTTAACGAGGATTTGTCTAGAAAGTAATTCAACTGATAATAAAATTTTATAATATTTCAGGTGGCATTTGAACGGGAGATTCAAATTAGTTTTATAAAAGAAGTCAAAATAGCTAAATTCGTCGCAAGTTGAAAGTCGGGCATTAATTAAATAATTATCTTGGGAATTGGTAATTGAAATAAAAAATGCAACCTCAAAAGAAATGATCATGCATTTTTATTAAATTATGTGGTAAGTCATGGATCATGAGGCAAATGAATCAATGGTGAAAACAAGGATGGATTTTTTTCAATTTTAAATGTTACATTTGTTATTTTGTTTCTATTTTTTCAAAGAAAAGAATTCAATTGCTTTTGTGGAAACGAGATGCTTATACTGCCATTTTAGCTTCTAATTCTATTGCTTGATAAGTTCCGAAAAATAATTATATTTTGTAAAAAAGAACTAGCAATCCTATTTCATGAAAAGAAAAAATAAATGGCATATTTTCATCAGCGGATATTTTTAATTGATTAAGTTAATAAAGTTTAACTGTAAGTTTTAATTGATTGCTTTGTTTGAATGATTTTGACTTTAATTAATAATGATTTAAAAATGAACCATTTTTTTTAAAAAAAAGCAACCAAATACTTTTTGTTCTAATGAAAAATTACCATATTTCTTCCATTCCATATTTTTACTTTATTTAACAAATATGAGGTTTTTTTTTCAATTTTCTTTATTGATATATCTTCACCTTTTCTAAACTGTGAACTCTAGTTTTAAATTCTGTCTTGCTTAATTAATATAGATAATTACATTATAATATACCAAATTAATATTTGAAAGAATAAATCTTTTTTAAACTTTCTTTTTGACAAGCAGATGATTATACAATATATGTAATATATGTTTGAAAGCAGAATCATATTAAATTTGAAACTTCCTGTTGTTGAGGAAAATCAAATTTTACATGAATAGTAATTGAGTTAGTTTAAGATGATTGGAGCGCTGGTTATAATTTTTAATTATTTAAAATTGTGAAATAAAAAAATAAATTACCGTAATAATTAAAATTTGTAAAATAAATACTGTATTCGTGATATTGAATTAATCGCTTCTTTCGAAACTTTTAAGAATAATGTTTACTTGAATGTTTGTACATAGTTTTTATGAAGTGTATGATATTTGCTTTTATCAAACCTCTTTTGGTCTATCAATACTTGAGATCATACCCAAAAAAATTTCTCAGCTTTATATTATTATTTTTTATGAAGTCAGTATATTATATAATGATAATTTCAAATTATTTAAATCTGGTGGTAAAGACTGGTTCAGCGTCTATCGAATGGTAAGTCCTATTTCTTTTTCGATTCCATTGCAAACTTAGTGTGGTGACATCTTAATAAGCCAGTAACTACCACTAAACATTGGTGGCCATTTTTGTACAGTGGATAAGTTACTGGATTTCAAACCCGATGATCGCAGGTTCGATCCTTGGCGGAATTCAACCTACGTATTGGCACAATTCCGCCAACACCTACGCCAAACTTAGAAGCAGGTGGACAATCTCTCAAAATCATTTACTATAGGCATTGAGAACTCTACCGTACATACCATCCCGCCCCCATCGAACTCTTCTGTATACCATTTCGAAATAGTTGTGATTATTTCAGTCTTTCTTATTTCTATGTACAAACCCCACGGTGCACCTCGTAATAGATGAGATGCTCCCGGCATAGTGGTTGGATCTCAACAACACGATGTGTACACTAAAGGTGAGTAGGTAGCTGGTTCATCCTATTGATTATGGGAAGTACTTTCCACATGAAGAGTTGTACCGTGGCTGGTAATGGCCCTTAGGACTCAACCACAGTTTCCACCAGTGTCTGTCTGGTGAAGGATCGATCATTCAGTTTTTGTTTCAGAGAGACTTCTGGTGGGACTGAGATTCAAAAACATGGCTCATTTCTATGAACAAATACATGGCAAATGCAATAACAATTCTCATGATCTGAATAAGAGGAACTACACATCTCACGAAATGCATATTGAAGAGACTGGACAGCAATCGCTGCTCAAAATTACTTAATTTATCCGCAGTCATTGCTATAAAGCACCCTCGTCGCTTTCTTAACCGAAATCGAGGTGGATATAAAGGGTATGTATTTATGCATAATTATATTAACACGTTGCAGTTATTAACCGTAACCATCATTTCGTAAAACAGCAACATTAAAATTGTATAATTCGAAACCGGTGATTACTTTTCAGACTTTAAATTAAACGAAGTTTCGTATTGGTATGAATTATCAATACGCCGATATGATCGGTGTAATTGAAAATTTCGATTCTGAGCTAGAAGTCTTGATTTTTCTTCTACATAACTTTGATAACGCATTTTAAATAACGATATGGGTCAAATAAATCTTCCTAGAAATTATGTCAATTAACTAATATAATTAACATTCAATGTTCTTTTCTTTAAAATTCCCTCGTACATTTTCAATAATCAATAAGTGTTAATGTCCCATTTGATAAATAAGTGCTAATCTTCAGCGTAATTTTACATTGTACGAAATAAAGTTATTATGATTTGTTTCATTCTCAATGAAAGAAAAATAATCCTCTTAATTAAATTTTGTTTTCCAAACCCAGAAGCTGAGTGTTGAAACATATCGATTACTGATAGAAATAGGATTTTTCATTCGTGCAATTGGGATTTATTTTCAATATATACCTTTTATTTGATTTATTTATTTGAAATCTTTAAAATAAAAATATATTCTGAAATTGATTCACACTTATAACTATATGATTTGGCAAACAAAATATTCTCAGAAAATATAATTTAATTTAAATTTCGTTTTATTGATTATGAATAATTTGGCATTCTCGGTTCCGTTTAAACAATAATTTTAAATATCATGTGTAATGTAGATATAGACTGAGCCTTTAGTGACCTTGAAATATCTTGTTCATTAACGACCTGAATAATCCTAATGGGAACATAACAATATATTTGTCCACCATTATGGTGTATTTTAGGACTTTGAACCATGAAAACAATAAAAATATGGCCATAAAGTTAAATATTTGTAACCGTGACGATTATTATATATAATTTTAAAAAACCTCAAGTACAGAATTCAAAGAAATTTGGATGAATCAAAAGCAAATAGAATCGATCAGAATATCATATTAGTTTTTAACAATTTGAAAGAAATACACAAGTAAACATTAGTTTCTCTAAAAAAAGTAAAGAATGAGTGTATGCATTCTCCTTCTACCACTCAGCAAATGAGAATGAATGTATTTGAATTCGATTTTTCTTGTTTGGCATCTTTCATAGCCTTCAAAAAAATAATATTGTATAAAATTTTTAATACTCTTTTTAAGATTCACAAAAATAATGAAACCAAATTCAATGCTGTGGAATTATTTTCAACATATGAAATAAATTACGAGATATATTTATCTAGTTCCTAAAGCATCTATTTCTATTTAAATGTCAGATTCCAAACCATAAAAATTATGAATTTTAAAATATTTTTACCAACACTAAAACCACAATTAACTGTTAAATGTTAATTGTGGTGCTAATTAACATTCATGTGTTAATCGTTATTATTTTCTAGATCAGAAATTGCAGAACTACTTGTATCACATTTTATTAGGATTAGCATCATATCATATTTTATTAGGTTGAATTTGTATGAACGTGTATCATATTTTATTAAGATTATTAAATTAGGTATAATTTAGGACTTTCATAAGAAAATTTTATCAAAATTCAGAACTACCAGAAACAGCATGTAATGAAAAAATGTAGTAAAATGCTGAAATATGAAAAATAACAAAGACAACAATGAAAAAGACTATAACTTATAAAAAATTAAACAGAAACAAGGCGGTTGTACACAGAGGACTGTCTTTAAATTATCCATACTGATTTTTCATGAAAATCTTTATATATTTTCATGAAGAATCGAATTATCAATACAGTCACCTCCTGCAACTAAACATGAATTCTTTCGAAATTTTTGCTTCCAATAATCCAAATGAATTATAAATAATGAAGTTCAAAAATATTTATAAATCATAGAAGAAAAAGTTAGAAACGAGAAAATAATTGCAAAACTCTATTATTACATTTAATACAATTAAACATTTTTATTTTGAGCACTGCATCGCCGACACATGGTGATATTATTGCGAAAGATGATAGAAAACTTCATTCTGATATCTAATTGTTATAGCAATATATTAAGTTCGTTTATTGATAAATAATAGTAAACAATCAATTTGTGTCTAATCTATTGTACGGCTCCATAAATAATGATAAAAAGGAGTAATATAATTAATTGGGAAAAATGATCAATTTCCAACATCATGAGAATAGGTTTTAATGGATAAAATTGTAATGCTTAATCAAAATTCATATTTTTACAAGATGAACCATTATACTGTTTTCGTTATAATTATGGTAATTCTTCTTAAAATATGTACATATTAATTAAGTAATTCAGATTTATGATAGGATATTGGAGTCAAAGACGTAAATTGATTTTTCTTAATATTTCTCACATTAAGAATAAGAATGAAAGAAGAATAAGAATGTTAAATAATTATTGTGGAAAATTGAAAATAACACCTTGCGTCTTATATGTGAAGATAACAAAACTCGATCGTAATTAAAATGATTGTCATCCACATTTTGATGCAAATGAATTGCTTGGTGGTTTTTCTACCTTAAGAAATTATTCCTTTTAAAAACTAATTCAAATTTGAATGAAAAAATCAAATAGGAAACTAAATAAAGGTACAAAAGAATTGATTGTTATTAAAAATGAATTTCAAATTTAATGAACATGAAAATAACAAATCTTATTCCTCTGATAATTTTAACGGTGATAAATAAAAAAGTTTTTTCTAGAATTTATAAGTGGCATTCTTCAATTAAAATCGCCTTAAAATTTTTAATTAATATCCAAATTTATACTGAAAATAAGTTTTCTACAATTATCTCACATTTAACTTTAATCTGCATAATTAAGATATTTATTAAATTATTAAAATTATTTTCTTCAAAAATATGATTGTGAATAAATTAAACGCATCAACAATATTTTTAAAAATATTTTATTAAAATGATGATGACTGGTTGATTATATTGGATGGATGATATTTTAAAGATACATTAATTTGGATGATATTTTAAATGACTGTGAAGAGTTTACACAAGCATACATTGAAATACATTTGGCTTTAATTTAAATATAACCATGTTTGTTTAATTTTAGCTCAGATAAGTTGTTTTGGAAATCCGTTTAAAATAATTAAAGTTCAATCATTGACACAAATAAGAAAATAAAGCCATCCAAGTGACTCTTTATCAGTGAATAGCATAAACGAAAAGTATACATAAGATGAAATACTCTTTCATGATCTAATTGTATTTTAACTATGTTAATAATAAAAAAGAAATGCTGTTTGCTAGCATTCAGTAGATATGACTGATTGTATTACAGCGCCAAAATGTGGCAAAATTATACTATAAAAAGTGTGAATGGTCTTTTCTGAATAATTTTTTTCCCAAGTTATTTTATTTATAATTAATTCGGAAATCAGTGTTTTTTTTTTTTGCTATTGATTGCGAAAATATTATTCAGTTTTTTTGCCAATACTCCAGAACTATTTATTTGCATTTTAAGCATTTGTTTAGAGTTAATGGTATAACTATGAGTAAAATGAAACTTGGACACTTATATTGCATTATTTTTAATTTGCATATCTAACTTCGGTAGTAAGTTTTGGAATATAAAGATAAAACTAAACAGATTATTTTGTTCCAGACATGTTTGCTTTAAGTTTAGACTTGAGATATTTAAGATTTTTGTTTATATATAATATATTTGAAGTATTATGTTAATTTAAATAAATTTGTCGAACATAAAAATATATAATTATATACACAAAGCATTTCTTTATTTCCAAAGTATTCCTTTATTGATATTATTGAAGAAAATTAAAAATATACTTGATATAATGTTAGGAATTGCTCTTTGGCAGAAAAACTAAACAATGAAAAAATTACATTTGAAACGTACTTCCATTTACCTGATTCTTCTTTCTAAAAACGCATATTATTAATAACAGAAAAATAAGAAAAAAACTAGCAAGCACACTATAGATTACTTTATATTTCGAAATATCAGCATTCAGAAATCTACTCTTCTGAATGGAACAATCATCCGTTCAGAAAAATATGTCGGGAAGCCATAATATCTGTCAAAATAGTAAAGAAGACTTAAAAAAGATTTTCCAGTCAGAAATATTGTGGAGATGTTGACAATACTATTGCAGCTATCAGCCGAAGAAAAAGCTCTGTAAATGAAATGCACGTCTTCTTCTCTTTCTGGGGCTTGACACACCCCAGAGATATCGCACCTCCTTTTTATCGCTTATCGCGAGGCATCAGGACGAGATGATATAATCACCGGTTTTCGTGATCTCCGCAAATCCTGTCGGTTCGTGAGCTGGAACGTTAATGGCTGCCTCCGAAGCCCTCGATGGATGAAAGTGGAGCGAGGATTAGGGCGAGACGTCATTCGCTTTATTTATTTTGCGGTTGAGGAATCTATTGTCTTGAGATATCTCTGTCAACCTGTAGAGATTACGATTGCAGTGAAGATTAATATCGATACATTTGCCATTTCGGTCTGGAAATAAGAAACTTGAACTTTAAGTATATCTATAAATGGTAGCTTATATTATTCTTTTGTTGCAATTTATAAAATAAAGATATTTTTATGTGAATTCCAATTTTTTTACAAGAAATTTATCTTTAAAAAATATTATATAATACAGCATTTCATACGAAACCCCTCTCTGAAAATGATATATATGATACTGAGCTACTGATACTGAATAATTACAACAATCTGTATAATAGTTTTCGTAAAAATTAAAACAAATATTTATGAAGCTGCTTTTTACTAACGGTATGCAGTTAAAATATATACATTACATTTTCTATCGTGATTCTTTTGATACATTCGAATGTAATTCGATCGTGTAAATGACACTATATCAAAGATTGAGAAACCTATGAAGATACAAGGTCATTTATGTCACTTCTCCGATTGTTTATTGATAGAGAAAAATACATGCTGCTAGAAAAATTTTCTATGAACAACTAACTAAAAAAAGAAAAAAGAAACAAAGTGTATGAATAAAATAAGCAATAATGGGGAAAACTTAAACAGGAAAAACATAAGCATACACAAAATACACAAATGAAAAAGGTATAAAATAAGGTAAACGAAATCAAAAAGTTACAAAGAAAAGGAAAAACGATATAAAAGTTTTCATCCTTTGGAAGATCAAATTATTAAGGTATCCGATTGCGTTTGGTTATCGACCACATTGGCGATTTTTTTTGTTTTTTGTAGTTCAGGCTTTCCTGTTTCCGAAACAGTTTATCTTTCATAGGAAAACGAAGGCCTTGCCTATCATCAGGGTCTCAAAAGTTTTTAGCTAAAATTTGTCTTCAATTTTCTCAACAATTTAATTTTCATAAGGATTCTCCACCGTTAACATTGTATCTCAAAAACTAATAGAGGTATTTTCATTGAAATTTTAGAGTGTACTTTCAATAACATGGCCAATGAAATGAACAAAAAGTTTTATTGTTGGTGAAATCCTTTTTCATTTATAGGTGCTGGTATACATTGGTGAATATTGTTTTAATGTTATTTCTTATAGTTTAGATTGTCCTCTTTCCAAAACAGTTTTCTAGGGAAAGGAAGGCCTGACCTATCATCCAGGAAAATTTTATACAAATTATATTTTTCAGCTAAAATTTGTCTTTGACTTCAATTTTCTCAAAAATTGAATTTTCATAAGAATTCCACATCGTTCCTAATAGATGTATATACATAAAAATTTCAGAGATTGTTTTAAATAATATGGACAAAAAAAGGAATAAAAAGTTTTATAATCGATGAAGTAATAATAACTTTTTCATTTATAAGTGGTTTTAGAAAAATTACGTTGTGAATTTATGGAATGAATGCAAATATACGTAAATACTTACCCATAACATCTTTGCATTGCAAAGCTTTTGTTGAATTTTGGTTCATTTTATTCAACATTATATTCTATAACTTGTGTACAAAAAAATTGGATTGCTGCATTACAATTTTGTATAGGAAATTAACTGTTTTGATTAAATTTCATTAAATTTTTTTAAAAATTGTCTATTTTTCAAAATATATTATATTTCAAATAATACTGTTGTATTTATAGTTTTTTGTATTATAATTGACAATTCATCTAAAAACTATAATTTTAAATAGTTTTAAAAAATCTAATTTTTCAAAAAAATTCCTTCGAACGTATGCGGATGCCTTAAACATTTTTTTTAATTCTTGATAGTCATAAATATTTATGCATATAAATATTTGGGAGAAGCAATCTTCATACTATCTAATCTTATCTATATAGAAAAATGGCAACGGGAGCTTAATGGTAAGATCTCAGCGTTGGAACCGCAATGCTTCCGGTTCGATACCCGATTCCCTTGATGCATATTAAATCGTCAGCTAAACGTTATCCTGCCGGTGTTGCGTGGTAATTTATAGAAGGGACCTCAGCTAAACTGACAGATTCAAACTTATGAGGTCGCTAGTAAATTATATAACCCTATACAGTGGGTAAAAAAAGTTTCCGTACGGTCACTAAATTTAAGAATAAATGAGCATAATTTGTAAAGTATTGCCTTTTTTCTTTAAATACTGCCTATATGTGTTTAGTATAAATCTATAGAAAGAGATTCTTGTAAATTTTCATTTTTAAAAAACGAGAAAAGCATATTATTTGCAATATCTAAGGTAAATTGAAAATCGCAGTGCAAAAAAAGTTTCCGTACGCTTTATGCAAATTCTTTCTGAAGTGTTTAAAACAGGCCCGCAGTAAATCTTTAACGTCAGAAAGTTTATCACTGATAAGAAAACAACATTTTGACAGTTGTTGAGTTTAAATTTGTTCTTGATCGTCTCAAAATGGAAGTTCCCAGAGCTATTCGGGAATTAGTGATTAAATTGCGAAATGATGGATTATCCATGAAAAGGATTAGTGAAAGGATTAAAAAATCGAAGTCTACAGTGAAATGTATCATTGAAAGATATCATAAACTTCAATCACTTGAGGATAGAGATCGATCCGGGAGGCCGTCAAAATTAAATCGCGTGCATAAAAGAAACATCATACGCCAAGTTCAAGAAAATCCACGAATTAGTGCACCGAAGTTGGCAGCTGATTTAATGGTTGGTTACAACATTAAAGTCTCAACTCAAACCGTGAGAAATGTCATTAAAAAAAGTGGTTATCATGGACTTGCTGCCTGGAAGAAACACTATATAAGTTTGTACAACAGGAAAAAGCGCCTCGAATTTGCAAAGAAGCATGTAAGCAAGCCATTATATTTTGGGGAATCCATTCTTTTTACCGATGAATCAAAATTTAACATTCATGGGTCAGATGGCCGAGTTATGGTGCGGAGAAAACCAAACGAACAAATGCTAACTAAAAATTTATGCGGAACTGTGAAGCACGGTGGTGGCGGTGTTATGGTGTGGGGGTGTATGAGTGATTCTGGAGTAGGAAATTTGCAGTTCATCGAGGGAAATATGGATCGATATGGATATCTGGATATTCTTAAACAAAATGTATTATCCAGTGCAGAGAAACTATCTCTGGAACTGGATTTACTTTTCAGCAGGACAACGATCCTAAACACACCTCTAAGATTTGCCAAGAGTGGTGCCTTTACCATGTTAAACAACAACTTCATAGCCCTCCCCAGTCACCCGATTTAAACCCCATTGAACATTTGAGGGAAGAAATTGGTCGACAACTTAAAAAATATGACATAAAAGCTCAAAATTTGAGCTCAAAAGTGCCATTAGTAGTATTTGGTGTAATATTTCTCCAGAAACAACAACAAAAACTTGTAGGGGTAATGCTTCAACGTCTAAAAGAGGTGATAAAGGCCAGAGGAGGGCCCACTGATCATTAAATGTATATTTGTTAAATGTATTTTGCATTTTTGTAAACTTTTTTCGTATGCAAGGGCACCGTACGGAGACTTTTTTGTTCCATGATTACGGCATGTTTTGAGTTTTTAAGATTTATTATTTCATTTTGTCAGTATTATCATCCTTTTAATGTGAATAAATATTAAATAATATTAGTTTTAACTCATTTTTAAGTTTTCATTTTTATCATTATGAATTTTGTGTGACAAATTAAGCTTTGATTTGCATTTGTATCTGCGTACGGAGACTTCTTTTACCCACTGTATATCTAAGTAAAATTCAAATTCATCTCAATAATTCACAAAAAGCAATGTTATAATAAATATGTTTTAACAACTTAAATAACTTATAAATTTATAAAAATTGAAAAAGAACCTATAAAATAATGTGACAACAACAGAACAACAGCATTCTGACAACAGCCATTCTGAATTGGATGGTGTCAAAAGAAAGCTAAATTCAATGAAATTTATAAAATACCTACGAAATATAAACAGTCAATATATGTAAGTAATTGAAAAAGAATTTTTTTCTCTATCATTCAGATTTTCATTTCAAGCCACATAGAATCAACCAGCATATAGAATAGTCATAAATAAAATGATAGCGAATAATGATTGCTGCCTATTCAATAATTTTCTAAATATTAAACAACAAATGTTCATTTTTTATCACATAAAATTCTTTATTGCATCGGATTATCACGTCAATAAATACACCAAATGAATTTGTCCGAAAATAAATTGTCACGCAATAAAGTTCTTGACATTTATATCCGAATTTCAGCCTAATCACGTCTTATTGCAAACATCTTTTTCATATATATGCACCAAGTGTATGCTTTCCAGAAATGGAGTTTTAAATTATAATTTGCATGTAAGTAAATTTCGCATTTCTTATTTAAATGGCGTGATGAAAATGTTGAATAAAAGCACTTCGGCTTTATTCTCTAGAGATAAAAGCAGGCATCTGGTCAAAAAACTTCATTCTCTTTCTGGCTTTGTTGTTAATGCTACTTCAGACAGGTTGTCACAACTTATTTTTCTCCAATTGTTTTGCTCTTTCGTGCTAGCCAAAACACATTCCTTAAAATTATTATGATCTGTGCTGTTCCAATTGACATTTTCGTTCCCAAATTAGAACAATACGAATTATGTAAAACAATAGCATCAAATTAATGACAATGATTTGGGGAACTTCTTTTAAATTCATTTTCCATCGATGATTATGTTGACTTATGTATGACCGTACTTTTTTATTTTCACGAAAACATCTTTTCATACATTCCCAGCATTTGTTATCAGTTGACAGGCACTCAGAAGAATAAATTGGAAATGACTTTAGCTTTTATTGGATTTGTTATGAGAGAAATGGAAATTCTCATTTTTATTTGAAATTATCATATTTCACATAAAATCACTTGAAAAAAGGAAATAATTCCTTTCCCTGATTAATCACTTTAATTTAAATAAATTCAAGTAATTTAAACAAATTTGTGTTTTAATTTATAAAATGGACTTCACTGATGCATGTTATCAAAAAAATAATCTTCCAAACGAATTCCAGATAACATACGATATATCTATGTTCCATTATTAAAAAGCGAATTTTATTCAATTTAATTGCAAAAAGGATGCAGTCGATAAATATGTAATGGGAATTTTGAAATATGCACATATATGAATATGAAAGATTTTTATATTCTTGAATACAAAGAGAGAGTATTATAATAGTAAAAAATTCGAACTCAGGATTTTTAAGAAACATTTCAAGTCTTCATGATTCCAAAAAAAGAAAATTTCAGAATTATTTTTATTTCTGGGAATTGAACTAGACGATTGAAATTAAGCGTATAAAACATAGAATATAAGCTCTATATATAAAATATAGAATATACACTATTTGCTATAGATATCGAATTATAAATCTAACCATAAGCTTGTAAACCATATATTATTTATATTTTAGAAATTTTGATTGAAATTCATATAAATGAAATTTGTATGTTTAACAGCCCTATTACAAGGAAAAGTGGAAGGTGCAAAAGGATGTCATCAAAGTGAAAAACGGTTAGATCCATAAAAAATTATATATAATATTACTTCCCAAAGTGACGGCAACTTGACTTAGAGGCAGTGCATTTAACCCGGGTTAGCGTCCTGATTCGGGCATGATTGTTCTTCTGTGTTTTATCCGTGACGTGTGTGAAAGAGCCCACATGTAAAAAAGGGTTGTACAAACACGTGTGTGATTTTAAATCTTCATGTCAGCTAGAAGTCTGTATTCTGACTCGAGTGCTTAGGGGCACTTATCCTCAGAAATTACTGAAAAAAAATACTTAAATTGCTGGCTTCGTCAGCAGACTTTACTATGATAAATACCATAAGTAACCAGAACTATCCAAGTTATGTATCATGTATTTTAAACTAAGACTGTTGTAACTGGCCGTCTGTCGAGATGTATATTCACATCCATGTAAACAACATAATTCTAAAACGGGAGCAGTTAAAAATTTCCTATGCGATCTACTACTAAAAGTTTTGCTTGTGAAATTCTTATCTAAATTGATAAACGAAATGAAGCATAAGATGCATACATGCTTATCTTCACTAGATAATGAAGCACAAAATGCTCAGCTGGCAAATTCTTAAAATAAAATCCAAGCACTTGTGAACTCAGATTCAACAATTTTTGTGCCATGAGAAGCTTTTTAAGGACTATTCAAGAAAACTATGAGATCCCCCTGTCCTTGATTCTCATTGTTCGATATTTAGTGCAATCCGAAATAGCACGCAGACAAAAAAATTCAAGACTTCGTTATTCAGACAGATAGTTTTTCTACAAATTTGAGCATTAAGTAAAGGAGATGCCTCATAATTTGCTAAACTTCTGTTTTTGACTTATTTTATTCCTCTTTTAGTAACTTGTAGTGATTCTACTTATCTATTTTTCCGAAGAGTAGAATTTGAATAAATAATATTTTCAGGTTTCATTAAAGCTACTAAACCAAACAATACCTAACACCCTTAAAGATGGGCAAATTATAATATTTCAGTTTAATTTGAAATTATTCAATAATATGAGATAATGATTTTTTTAATCAGGTCTAAGGATGTAAGGTTTTTTAGTTGCTGATGTATAATATAGAAAAGCCATCCGATTACATGTACTAAAAATGGAATGGAATGAAAGTATCTTAATAAAAGTCTCTCTCTAAAGATAAGACGCAAGAATAGATATCTGCAAGTGGGATTTTGATTCATTTTCAGTTGATGGGAGGTTGATATTAGGTACAAGCATGCTGGACAATGTTGTGCTTGGCCAATATTATTTATCTCCATTTTGAGTAATAATAAATAGGTGTACTATAATGTAATTAAGTTATCCGTACATGTGGAAAAGGTCGATTTTCTCAAGAAATGACATTTAAAAAAATATTTTATTGGATAGACTACTTGTTGAACTATCCCAAACATGTTTACATTTGTCACTACGTTAATTAAAAGTCAATATATTGATATTTTCGTAAAGGTCGGCAAACTGGAAAAGGATATTTAAATAACCAGAAATATAGACTAACAGACCTAATTACATATTCAAAATTTGAATAAACACAAATTGAGTTTGAAATATGAAAAAATGTATGGCACAGAAAAACACAAAATGTCAATTAGGGTTTTAACGTAGTTTTTTAGAAATATGTACCTAAAGTTGTCTTTGTTGAGTTCGGAATCCTCAGAATTGGGATATTTATGTATATAATATATTTCAACGAATGTTTTATAAGATTACTGAATATCCTTAAGATTTTTAGATTGCATCCCAGTGCAAATTCAGTTTGAGCATTTGATGAGCTCGCCAAAAATAGAATGAATGAATCTAAGCAGCATTCACTGCCAAATGAAAAAATCTCCAGAAAAAAAATAATGAATGAAAAATAAAAAAAATTATTAAGAAATTAGCAGAATGGCAAGAAGGTATAAGCTATAAATGTGGTGAATTTTAAATATGTACGCTCATAATTTATTTTTAAACTAAGTCACTGTATACTTTAAATGCATTTTCTCAAAACTGACATTTACTCATTTCTTACTCATTTCTAATCAAATAACTCAAAATATAATTATCATACTACTATGAAATTCAATGGAATTTGTCTTTTTACTATTTTCTAAGAAATGAATAAAAAAGATTATAGATCGATTGAATATTTCTGTTTTAATTTACAACCTATTGTTCGGATAATTATGTCATAAATTTACTAAAAATTCCATGATGAAACTTCAACTGGTCACAAAACTTTTATTTACTATTTTAGCCATACGTTTGTAGTTCATTACCAAGAAAAAAACTATGTAGTTTATTTTGGTGTAAGTTTTGTTATAATGGGAATTATAGTTTCTGGTGTAGCCAATTTGAAATTTTATAAAAATTTGCTTAAGTTTATACTATTAAATGCTAATTTACAAAAAGTTTTAATGCTTATTTCAAATATTAACATCCTACTACTAATTTCGAATGATCTTAAGCCCAGAAATATGGTTTAAGTATGTCTGCACCATGATTTTCTAAAAAAGTGCTCCGAACGTGTTCGGATACCTAAAGAGAAAACATATAACACAAAATAAGTGTACAATAATACATGAGTATACATACATACCATAAGTGTACTATAATGAGCTTATCTAAGGAATAATTATAGATTTAAATTTAAAACATCTGATCTTTGGACAAAATAATAAATCTGTCCCAATCCTAAGTTTTAGAAACAAAAATATAAACAAAAAAAGGCTTACATGCTATGAAGTTTATTCGTTTACAGATTAATACAGAAATTATGCGAAAATTCATATTTGCGGTGATGTAATCTAACTCATTTAATACTTTAAGTGCATAAAAAATGTATTTTAAAGACACAGAGAAATTGGTAATTATTAATTAACTGAAAAGGAATGGTGATTTTGTTCTCCAAAACACGCCTTCCTTCCTCAAATATTGTATAAACTTGCTGGTAAAACAGATGCTTGTTAACTTCTTGTAAGTTAAAACCGAACTCACAGGCAATGCGATTTGGTTTGGGAGCTACACGAATTTTAACTCCATCAGGGTTAATTTATAAATAGCGACAAATATTCAATGTTTATTTTTAAATGATATCTTATCATGGAAACTCTAAATAAACTGTTTTAATTACTTCAAAAATTCATTCTTCAAGGAAATGGAGGTTTTCAAACTGTATTTTAATTCATATTTCACTTTAGTTGTTGAAATGTATCTATTTGTTTTTCTTCGACGGAACTTCTTGCAGAAAAAATAGGTTTCT
>JAPMOQ010017859.1:359790-372103 GCA_026543055.1 Argiope trifasciata
TGCTATATTACTGTAAATCACTGTATGTGTAACAATACTGGTTTGTCACAAAGATCCGATATGTAAGCAAACCCTAAGAAATCATACTTTTCAAGGAAATGAAAAGGAATTGTAGTTTTAGATTTTTTAAATGATATTTTTAAAACTGATGAAAAAAACAGTAGTTCCGCTGGTATGGTTGCACAACAAAATTTGAAATATTACAAACATTTTTATATTGGAATGTGATATTCATGTTGAAAAATTGAAATTGTTTGAATTTTGTATTAGCACAAAATTCGTATATTCTAATCAATGGAATGCTAGTATTTGTTTCTGGATCATTTGAAATTCAGACTTTCGAATTCGACATTTATGGTCTATGAGATTCAGATTCAAATTCAGAATTCGATACTTCATATTTTTTAATTCTGCGACTAATTGAGAGTTAAATTGTAGAGTTTCAGATCAGTGATAGAACTTACAATCTTTCTTTTACGTGAATGTTTAACAGTTCCTGCAAAAACTTTTCAAAACTTAAACTTAAGTATACAATAATTTTTTTAATATTTTATGATGAATTATTAACTGCAATTTAAATTTCTCAATTATAACTATTGACTTGATTACTACTATCTGGATTGTGTTAATAAATGATTTCCTAATAATATGAGAAATGAATTATGCTACGATTCGTATATACGCAGTTAAAATTGTTTGCCATAATACTCATTATACATCGAATATTCAATTTATTTACTTTAAAATTTGTTGTAACACTATGCAAGCAGACTATTGCATTAGTTATAACTTTAGTATAATTTGTTTGATGCATCTTCAAGTTATAAGAAAAACAATTAAGAACTCTTATTGACATTATTATGTACTGGCTTTATGAAAATGTGAAAATTCTTTGAAATAGAGGAGTCCAAACCACTTTCCTCATTAATTTTTGAATGGCCCCCTAATTTAAATTTATGAAACATACCAACATATTACACTTATATGATTTTTTAATGCGGTTATAAGAAATGAAAAATCGTATTCATTAAATTTTCTTATGCCGTATCATTTGCGTCATATAATTAATACAAAACAAATGTGAATATTTCTTTATCTAATTTATCTATCAGTGATGATTAGTTTCTATTATAATTATTTAATTAATTCAAATCTTCTATTTACAAAAGAGAGCTATCCTAATTCCATAAAATTTCTTTGCCTTTTTAAATTTATTTTTATCTTTTATTAATTATTTGAGTATTTTAGACACCTATAGTTTCTTACTCCAATTGAGTTATGCCTTTATTAATAATTTTTTGGTTTAATTAGATAAATATTTTTCTACAATAATTAAAAATAGAAGCAGGAAAAAGTAATATAATTAGATTGGAAATGTAAATTACGGATGTGATTCAAAGCAGTGAAAACCTTAAAATCCTTCAGATAAATACAATGTTAGGTACTTATTTTCAAAATTAATTGACTCTAACTTAGGGGAATAATTTGCTAATGACTTTAACTTGTATAATTAGACCACTGGCTTCTATGAAGTAAAAGAATATTCCGATGTCTTTTCCAGAATTCCACTGACAAAAAAATAAAATACTCAAAAATTTATTCACAAATTAATTAAAATAAATGCAGTCAATAAAGCTATTTTTTATAAATGGATATCTAGAGGAATTAATAAAGAATTACATTTCAAACTAGTTCTATGTAATATTCTTAATGTTTCCCATTTATTTATACAAAATTGAATTGCATTTAATTAATTTTATAAAATTATAGTGTTAATGTGTTAGAGAAAATAATAAAATCTCTCTATGATATTTTTTATAAGGAATCGAAAGTAAAATACTTGAAATATTTTACTTTAAATACATATTTTTCAGATTAAAATTAATCCGTTAGCTAAAATTAATATTTTGTGGTATCTTTTAACGATTTTTATAAAGGAATTATTATATATAATTACATTATAAAAATATTACTATAAACTATATTATAAAATCTAAAAAAAATTAATCAATGTTTGAATTAAATATTGGATCATTTAATTCATGTTTATATATAAGTTCCCACCTATTTCTTGAGTTATATTCAAATCAATATATTACACTTCAGCAATATTATTTACAAGCTAGATCAGTTTTTGATGAATTAGTAGTTTAGGTATAAAAAGTACTAAACATGTAGACTTAGAAATAATATTTAGAAAGGTTAAATATCAAAGAAAACATTTTAATTCAAATTCATACATTATCCAGTTATTCCTAGGTAGTGTTTCACCATTTATTTTTGAAAATATAAGGTAATATAAATATATAATACATTTTTATAATCAATACATTCAACTTTACGTTTAACTAAACATTTTAATAAATAACACTTTTCCTTCTCTTAACATGTAAACATTTTGAATGCAACAGAAATACCTGGTTTTTTATTGAAGAATGAGTGAATAATTAATGGATTAAAGAATAATTAAAGGAAAAAGGATTAGTAATTACTAAATATTCAATAATAAGAAAAAATGATGATGATGTCGTGTCCGTGTTTCCACGGAAAGGGGGTGCAGTAGCTTCTGAGGGTAAACACCCCTGAGCACCCAGAGGGAAGATGTCTGACTTCTAGCTCAAATGAAGGTGACACACGCATTCGCTTGCACAACCCCTTTTTACGGGGGGGGGTCATTCATACACCTAACAGATAGAACACAGAACAACCATGCCAGAACCGGGACTCGAACCCGCGACGCCCTGATCACGAGGAAGACAGGCTACCCCTAAGCCAGGACGCCGGCCTAAGAAAGAATGATCACGTGAATAGTATCAAAAGTTATTTTTCAGGTGAATAGTATTAAAATAATAGAGTTTAAGAGCTCAGATTGTTATTATATTTCATGAAATAGAATCGAAACCACATCTAATAAAGCCTGTTATATCAGTAAATTATTGTTTTATACAGAAATACACTTTAAAAAATGGATCGATGATTTGCCGAACCGTTTGCTTTCGTTACAAGGTAGGTTTATTTTTTCAATTACACATTAATGAAAATTCAGAAATTAGACATGAATTAAAGCAAAAGTTTTCGAACACACACGCTACTAAAGGGCAGATATTCAAATAAAGGTTTTATTTCATTTCTAGAATCCTTTCTTACAAAAAGATAAATTTCTTCTTTTATTAGTCATGAACCAAATTTCGAATAAAATGTGAAATTCAATTGTTGGCGACAGAATTTGTCGAAAATCCGTTATTTAATTTTAAGCAATCTGAAATATTGTAAACAAATTCATTTTTTGGATATTTAAGTTGCATGCTATTTTTTAGCACATATTTTTTTATATTATATTTCGTCATTAAAGATATCCTTCTGAACTTGAAAACTTGCACACAAATAAGCCGTTTCAATAAAAATATTAAAATAAAAAGAAGTTTCTTGGTATGTAAGGAATATTTAACTTACAAAAATGAAAATACTTTTCGATAATGTCACTTGGGGAATGGACAAAAATTTATATAAAAAAAAAATAAGCTGTTGCAGTTAGTCTTCTATAAAAGTTACAACAATGCCCATGAGAATGGTGGATAAAGCTCCTTTACAAATGATGTTGGCTCAATTATATGAATTTTCCTCTTAGGAAATGTTTCGAAATATCTTTACGTATTCATAATATCTTTGAAAGTTGTTAGTTATTAAACTATCATGATTGCTTGACAAAATGGTTGAAAACATCTCTATGTACTTAAATGAACAATAGAAGGAATAAACAATAGGTAAATTTAGGGAATGGCATATTTCTGATGAGACAATATGTATGAATATTTATGAACACAACAGCGGGGAAGTATTCATAGTGGCAAGGAAAATAACTTTTAGAAGACTAGAAACAATAAAATCGGCAGCAAGCCTTGATAATATAGAAAGTAGATGCACGTTTAAATGACTAGGATAAATGTTATATGAAAGAAAAAAACAATCATAATATTTACTGAGAAATTTTCGCTGCTTAAAATGGTGTACTATTCCCAAAGCATTCGGTTTGAAATAACGCTTTTGAATTATTTACTTGCCTTAGAAAATGATGCTGATTTCCAAAACGAAAGCCTATATTATCAAAGACTTATATAAATTTATGTATGCAAATATGTATGATTACGTAAGTTTCGTGCATTTTATCACTTGCTAAACTTTGTATCCATTGTTTCTTAAAATAAACATGAGCAAAAATATGGTGTAGAGTATGGATATATATTAATATTTTTGTAAGTACTGAATTCAACAATACTTTTAGATTCCTACAATTACATTTCTTCAAGTTTTATGAATTCGCAAATGAAAATAAATTTAAAATGAGAATCAGAATTCTTTCTTTTAAATATGTTTTAATGTTTATCAACACCATTCGATTTATTCAAATATTATAAAATTTTATACGTTAACATCAAGATCTTTTTTATATATATTCGGATCATCCCCTAGTTTATTATAATTATTATTTTGGAAAGCATTAATATGAGAACAACTGTTGGCTCTTAGATGTTGGTTTCTTAGAATTAGGGAGATGTTTGATATAAATTATTACTTAATATATTTGTAACAGTTTTTTCCATTATCAGTTACTAATGATGTCCTACACATTTTCGTTGTTACTAATGAGAAATCACCAGATCTCTGACAGATCTGTCAGCGATTTAAGCTGAATGAGCATTTTTGTTGTTTCAGTAGTGCCAACTAGGGTCAAGAGTTTGGCTTAGTTACTTAATGCAAAACATCCGCTTGTTCAACTTCGCTACACATGTGAGCACATTGATACACCTCACAGATAGAAACGTCGAAGAATAACAAACATACCCAAATTGGGACTCGAGCCCGGGATGCCGAGATATTATTTATAAAAACTTTAATATGAAAGTAACCGTGCGTTACACCTATATCAGGACGACAACCCACTTATTTTTACTACAATTTAAAGAAGTATTAATAGAAATGGTTAGTGTGTTTATAATTTTCAACATAATGTTTTTCTGGATATCTTGACTTAGTTCTATGTTTACAGTTCGAATACTAAGGTTATCTTGAAGTACAATGACAATCATATTGACAATGATGCATTAATAATGTGAAAAAGAAAGTAAGATGGATATTGGCATAACATCATTCCATCATATGGCCCGGTGTCTAAAACACTAAGTTATCTAAACAGTTGAATGAATATAGAAAAAAAAGAAGAAAAAGAAAAGAAAAGGGAAATAAAAAATATAGAATAATAATCTCCTGTCCGGGTACTGTGTTTTTATTTCCTTCGTGAAAACTGCACTTTTGAATAAATAATGTAATTTGTTTTGAAAAGTGGCAGGTTGATCTCAATTATTGTGTAGTCTTTAAATGATCTTGGTACTTATTAATATGGTTTAATATGGAGAGGATTTTGCCGCTTGAAAGGATATTTCATGCAACACTCTTGCACCATTCTTCCTCGAAACCTTTTTCTAGATATCGCATGTGCCATGAGATATTCAGTAAGACGCCGGTGACATAGTGAATCGGGGATCATATCTCCCCACAGCTGCAGTAAGGAACGTTGGCCAGATGGAATCTGTACAGGTATATCGAGAATGGGCCGTGTCCAGTAAAGAAAAGGATATCCGATCTGTTCCAGTTGACCGAGTGGAGGTAATCTTTTGGTATTATGTTGAATGCGAACCGGCCTGTTTCTCCTTCTTCCCATTCCTTTTACCATTTTGTATTATCGGTTTGGAATATGTTTTTCAGATGACATCTTTGAAGCTTCATTGTATTCTGATCTTGAATAGTACTAGTCTCTATTTTAGCTTTCTTCTCTCCCGCTTCATTCCCGAAATGTAGGCTAGTACATACTGCACTACATTTTTATAATCTTGATTCAAGAGATTTTAACGTGAGGATTTACAAGAAGAAGGGTAAATGTATGTCTTGCTAGTAGGCTATTGGATTTTGGAGAACTTGAGGATTGTATACTTGCTTTATTGTCGATATAAACAGTTATTGGATTTGATGAAAGGAGAGAGATTGCGTATTTGATTGCTCTATTGGGTGCTAGAGTTCATGGATACTGACAGCTGTTTATCATTTCGAACACTTCAGATTATAAAAATGTTTATGCAAATATTTAGATAGTGTAATGGAAGGAAATGTAAAATCACATTTCTTTGGAAGGACAGATTGTTAGCGATTGTCATTAATATCATTGGTGGTAATATGACATGCCATTTAAAAAACGGGCTGGTGAATGAACCGATGGAAGCTATTCTTAATGCGCTTTTTAATCTATGTTTCTATTTGCAGTGGCCATTAATTCAAGTGCATCCAATGATCAAGAGAAATGCCATATCTAAATAATCGTAAAGATTCCTGAAATAAATTACTTGGCTTGATGGCAAATCACTGATGATTCAAGATAAATCCTTAAATGGAATTTGAAATAAATTTAATCAGCTGCTGTTCAATAACAGAAAAAAAAAGAAAGCGATATATAAATGCATAATTTTTATAAGCTTTAGAAAACAACAACGACATTTTCAATCATTTCAAGGAATGTATTTTTTAAATTATATCAATATTTAAATTTTTTAAAATTTATATTATTTTTATTTTATGAGTTTAAAATTTAGGATGGTGTTGAAAATAACAATTCAGAGCTTTAAAAAAACAAATTGTTTCTGAATATTTATTCTATCAACAGTGAGATATAAATGAGGGCCGCCTTTATGTGTGGTAAGATTTCGGCTCTCTAGCCTTAGGGTTTCTAGTTCGAGACCCGATTCTACCCGTCGTGTAAGGGAGTCTGTTGAGGGTTAAATCTATCAGGGCCTCTGGTGTGGTATGGAAATGTTATGCCAGCTCAGTTGTCCTCCTCATTGTCTGACTGCGGTTCAAAGCGAAGAGGTCCAACCCAAAATAACCCTGTTGCTGCTATACGATGGGACATTAATATAACTGAAATTAAATTGACATAAATTGATCATTTGTCTTACACAGTCTCCAGAGCATATGACTCTGATTGCAGAGAGACGGATCAGTTTTGTTAGATTGGATGAATATGACGCTGATAATCACTTAATTTATTTTAGTTCGAAAACTTTTTATTTGTTATCAAAAGAAATAAAAAAATTACTAATCAAAAATAACTTATCCAAAACCCTGTTTGTTCCCATAATTAAAGTTTATTTCTCTACAAAAATTCCTATCGATTAGGCAGTTTGAATGCGGTATAAGAAAGGGTACCATTTTTACCTTTTTAAAAAATTGCCCCCTTTTCCATAAAGGAAAATTGCCTTTTGAATGGAAAATGTCTTAATAATACTACTTGCAATAAGCACCACTTGTAAATATTTGCCATGATAATATAAATAAAAAAACTATGAGTACAACTCGTTTTCATACTTAATCTTACATTATTGATTTCATGAATTTATATCTAAAACTATAATACGAGAAATGGTTGCCAAGTCGAAAATCTCCCCAGAATTAATAAACTCCGGTAAACTTGGGGGTCTGGGGTTTTTGGCCACGAGGAATTGATTGGCGCTGGTTTTGAAGCGCTACGGTCGAGCAGTTCGGAGTTACAGATAGGATATTTTCAAACTTTATTAGTTCGCCATAATGGCTACTTAAATTTTCAAGCGGTAACGTGCTGCCATCTATAGCCAATATGGTGAACTAATAAAGTTTTATGTTTATGCTGTTATAGGTTTATAATATGTTTCTTATGTATGTATATATGTTTGGTTTTTCTAAATAAATTTGTCAAAAATATTGAACTTCAACACATTTCAATCTTTACCTTTACTTTACCTTTTATAGAATAGTTCCCTTTCCAAACTCTAACTTTGTTTAGAATAGTTTACAATGGTGCACTTTAACCAGTTATTTTTTCACCAATGGTTTCACAAATTTTCTTATGGCATGTATTGTTTTGATAAATCACAATTGAAAATTTAAATCTTCGAGTTAGCTTCGATACCTGTTTTCTCCGAGCTGAGCTCGGTCACCCGCTGGTTGATATAATATGTCAGATATTCGTAAGATGGCAAAAAAAAAAAAAAAAAAATTACCTGAAATAAAATTTTGATTAAAGCAATAGCTTATTGAAAATATTTATTTTTACAAAATTTTTCAAGTGCCTTTCTTAGTTCATTAGTTTCATAATTTTCTAATAATAAAAATATATTATTGAAAACAGCAGTGAAGGATTTAAACATGTGGAGCTCCTACGCTACGATTTTCGTCATCCAACAAATTGATCACTTTAGTTTCATATTTCAACATATTTTTTAACTTAATACCACTTTAATGAGTTGATTTAGGTTAATTTTTTATTCACTTATTTTGACACATGTTGTCATGAGACCATATTTGTGCACCCACTTGTATAGCAGATTTTTAAATATTCATAAATTGCAGGGTTCTGTGAAAGTACCAAAATATTGAGAAATCTCAGCAATACCACTTCATTAGTTGTTAAACAATATTTTAATATTTTATTATTCATAGCATTAATGTTTCAAAAAGTGTATTTATTTGGTAACTTATCTAATGATATATTTTTAATCGACCTAATTGCATTCCACGCTAAGCCAGTAACTTTGAGAAGTTGCATAATTGGAAATCTGATACTAATTGGAATTATACTAATTGGAATACAAGGATGTAATCATTTTCCTATTAGTGCAATAATCTAAAACATGGCATATTGGTTTCAGTTTATTAATTTTTTCTTTTTATATTTCTTAATTTTCCTATTAAAAGCTTTATCTATAGACTACAACTAAATTTCAGAGCTTTTATTTCCTCGTCATAAATTCATCATTATTCATTTTCGTTGCATATTAAAGGGGAGGCCACAAATCAGTCCATAGACGAATTTTATTGTTCTTGTTCTATGTTCTGTCTGTGAGATAAGCGAATGTCCCCCACCCTGTAAAAAAGGGTTGTGAAAGTGAATGTGAAGAATGAAGTAACAAAGTCGTACTCTTGGTCCTATTTGGTGCTCCTGAAAAAACAAGAGACTTTTATTCTGATTAAATTGCTGATAAATAGCTATCAGCGTGCTTGTTTAGTGTCATAAGTCGCAACAACAGAATGAGAGTGCATGTGCTGGCAATTTTTAGTCATAATCATTTGGCTGAATGTTAGATCAACTGAGAAATAAAATGTCCACCTGTTTCGTATTTACCGCCTACCTTTCGCCATATTTATCATGAGCATAGACAAAAAGAGTTTTTTTTATATTTTATATTGTTCCAAATGATTTAAAGTGGGACATATCTCAACGAATAAAGGAGACTTTGTCCTCTATTTAAAACCAAGGAAGGTAGGTGAGATTCATTTAGAATTGTACCGAGGTATGTATATTTCAAGAGAAGAAAGGTTTGGGAACATATTTTTTATTTTACATAGATTTTCTAAATTCTTAAACGGGAATTATTAAAATTAGAAGCCTGGAAAGGGTAACTCTCGATTTGAATTCAATTGAAAGAATTTCTATGTAGTAATTAAATTGTCAAAATAAGGACATTTTTATAAAAAAGTACCATATTGAAATATTTTTGAGCAAAACAATCAAAAAGATAAAAAATTATAGAAGACTAATGCACTGAGAAAACCAACATTCGTGATAGTTTTATCTAAAAACAATATGTTTAAAAAAACGATCAAATTTTGTGAAAATTTGCTGTTGAAATTCTTCAAATCTTACATTTTTATCCGATATTTATTAAATTTTTACATTGAAATAAAGTAAAAAAGTATTTTCGTTTCAAATGTACATACATTAATAATTATACTACATAAAAAAGATAAATTCAGTTCAGTTAAAGGTTTTTAAAATTAACCTAATACCGATAGGAAGTTTCAGTTTCAAAAGTTAAATAGAATAACCTATCATTTTCTAAATTTAGAATTTACTATTGCGCACTATATTCAAGCAAGTTACTATATGATGATGATGATGTCGTGCCTGCGTGACTATGGAAAAGGAATGCAGTAGCTTTAGAGGCTAATGACTCCTAAGCACTCGAGGGCAATGATCTGTTGCTGTGTAAAATAGGTATTTTATTAAGCTGAATGTGAACTCATCAAATTTATTGTAAAATTAATCCTCTGGTGGAGTAGTTTTTTAAATCACTTCTTAGATGCAATATTTGCAAATAAGTTCTAATGATTTTCATAAAAAGTGAACTAATACCGTATGCTACACGATAATAAAATATAATAAAAATCTGTAATAGAGAAACGGACTCTCTAAGCTGCAAACAGCATCGGATGTAACAAGAAATGAAATGATTGATAACATGCTTAAATCGTGGAATACGCAACTGTACGCAGCAATAGGGAAATGTTTCATTAGAGAATAATCTTGATATTTTCAATAAATAATTATATTTCCAGATATTAGTTTGCACTAAATTATTAAATGACTTTCATTTTAATTTGTTCCATACAAATATAATATTTGACCAAGGCCTATTGCATCCACATACATTTTATTTCAGAAGGGTGTTTAGGAGGAAATTATTGCCACTTCCATTTATCGATTACTGAATAATGGGAGGAGCTACTTCACCGTTTCGGTCTACCTGGTAATCAGGTCGCACTCGTTTGTTTTTCATTATTCACATTTCATCAGCATTGATCTTGTATATTTGACGTGCAAGGTGTAAAAAGAATTTATAGAAAACTTTCTTTGAAAGATAGAATCAAAATTTTATAAGATTTTAATAAAGAGTTCAGGAAGCATAAATATAAAACTGGATGATCCTGCTTTCTTTTCGATCCATACATATCGAAGAAATTGATCGGCGACCTGACATAGCGGTAGTACGTCTGCCTCGTAAGCTGGGTGTCATGGGTTCGATTCCTTGTGGAGGCATGGCTGTTATCCGTGTGTTTTATCTGCAAGGTTTGTGATACAGTCCTTCTATAAAAATGAATTGTGCGAGCAATTCTGTGTGTCATCTTCAAATGCGTTAAAAGTCTGACTTCTGCCATTGGATTCTTAGAGGCTTTGCCATCAAGAGCTTTACACACGGTTTAAATTGCTGCCAGTTAGTCAGCCGGCTTGTAAAATACCATAATATCAACAAGAGAAAATCAGAAATTACATCCCAATTTCATACAAATGATCAGAAAAAATTAAATTGCATAGCTTTATAAGCTTAAAATCCAATGTGAAGTTTTAAGTTAAGTAATAAGACTGAATTTTAAAAAATCTAGGTATGGTTAGGAATATAAGTATTTTTATTAATTTTCAAAATCAAGAAATGTTCACCGTAATCCGAAAGGTACATACTAGGACAAAAGGTTTGATTCTATATAAAACGCACTATTAAAATATAATCAATATTGTCCTTTCCTTTTACATATATAAATATTAGATGTAAAGTTTGAATTTTATTATTATTATAATTGACTAAGTAACAACTTAAGAAAAATTGACAACTTTCTTATTAAAAAAATCACTTAAAAACTTTTTCGTTACAATTTTGTGGCTTTTTTGAATAAATTAATTCACCATGCTAGCTTGTTTTTTCCGTCTCCAAACGACCGAAATAGATGTATATATTTGATGCATTAATTCATTTAGTTATAGATATAAGTTAGGGAAGGATGCATAAGTTCTTCCACTGCTATTCTTCTTTCATTTCCCTTTTATATTTAAGGCTTTTCACGACATTAAAAGAATAATAAAACTTTTATTTACAAGCAAACAGTCTGCCCTATTATTTGCCTTAGGGTAGATTTAGTGTTTATTGGAACAGCATATCAATATGAACTCTCCTTTTAACTGTGAAATTTCCCTACTGATTAAAAACTAGCTATATATCAAAAACACCACGTTATATCCCTTTTTGAAAATATGTATATCTTGCACAAGCTTTCAAATTATTCCGAAAAGAAAGAACACTCGAGAGAGAGAAAAATGCATAAAGAAACAAAGTCTGTCGTTGAAATTTAGACAACCGATCCATTTCTTTGATATTCAGTGCTATCTAGAAGTGCAGAGAATGTAAAAATACATATTTACTAGATATTTCCGATGCTGTACAAAGATATGAAAACACTACAGCCCATATTTTATATTGAATCCGTTCAGAATAAAATTTTATGCGTTCATATAAAAGAGAAATGTTTGCATTTTGAACCATGCAATGAAATGTTGTTTTGAATCTGATCTGAAGAGAGAAACGAAATGAGTTGATTCTGTGCAATTTCTATAAATATGTAAAACGTAGTGCGCATATAAATTATATATATATATATATATATATATATATATATATAT
>JAPMOQ010017860.1:0-12631 GCA_026543055.1 Argiope trifasciata
AATTTAATTGACTTGACTAATCTCGAAAGTTTGGTCACTTTATTCAAAAGATTTACCTAGCAAACATTATGTTACAGATATTCTTAATGTATAGAACATAGCTTATTTGAGAAGGTATAGAGCTGCTCACTTTAGGAATCAATTTTATTAAAATTATTACTTTTATTAATTTTTAAATAACAATAGCTCTGATGTGCGTATGCTAATGTGAATTTTGAATTAAACTTTAAATAACTATTTATGTATAAGGGATTTAAACCATGTAGCGCATTTTTTTATAATTTTCTAGATAAAAAAATAATTTACCAGAACTTAATTACTATAAAAATAAAATACAGCATTTTTAGATTAATCGCCCATTTAGACTGCGAAGTATGTGAAAATGTAAAAAATGAAACTGGAGAGTAGCTCTGACAGGTCAATAAACTATCAGAGGAATCAGATTTAACGTGTTGTGACTCTAAGCCAAGTTCGAGCTGTCATTTCTGAGGCGGAAGTTATTCGATGCAAATCTGAAGAGTCTATTTCAGTTCCTTTATTTGTGCCGTAAAAAGTTTGGTTTCATTATGTTATGAAATAAGGAGAATTTATGTTTTTTTTTCCTCTGACGATTTTATTGAAGAAAATGGTAAAATTTGCTTATGTGTTCTGAAACTATTTAATTAGTTAAAAACAACATTTTAAAACAGTGAACATGAAAATAATGGCCTGTTTGGTATATATTGAAGCAAAGTGGGGGAGCCTAGGCAGATGTGTTATATTAGACTAAGCAAACATGATTTTTTTTTCTTAATTTCTAAAATCGGAAAGTAATCTAATAGTCTTGAAACTTATGCAACTGTCTTGGATATCAAAAACTTTATTTAAAATCATGTTTTATTAAATAAAAAGAGTTAATTTTTAAAAATTAGATATAAAATGCAATTGTGATAAATACCATGTGTATATGCGTACCATTTGTAAGTCAATAAACATTTTAGAATGAAATAAATATTCGGTTTTGTTTTGAATAGTAATCATTTCATCGTAGATTGTTCTAAAATTTATTTCATGTGTTTAAAATATAGAACTAATTTTTCAAACATAATTATGAATTAAATTATAAATTTCTTGCATATATAGTGAACAAATTCTTTTTAGAAAAAAATGTTACACTTTTTTAGCAGTTTTGCTTTGGATTGTTTAGAGTTTCATTTATAATTAAAAATTCATATTTATAATATACACTTGACTTATCTTTTAAAACTCGGGCAAAAAATATTAATTGAATTGCTAATTTTATTTTGTGTGCAGGAATTTTATAAATATCCGAATTCACCCAGAGTTTTGATAATTTAGGCCAAAATTATTCCGAATTTTGTTGAATAAAAAAACGATATTATTAATATGTTTTAGTCTTAAATTTTAAAAGTTAGCTGTGAAATCATATTCTTAAATTTTGCACCATATAAAAATTAATAAACAATCAGGATTAAAAAAATGAATTCATCTCAAATTTTTGCAATTTTCCAAAATTTTCAAAAAATGTATTTGTAATCAAAGAGTTAACTTGAATTTTTAAACCTTGATAATGAAAAAATTTTAAATTACTACTTTTGTAATGGGCATAAAATAAATAAACGTCAGAGGTTTATAGAAACGTTTTCCATTTCCGATTTTTTTGTCATGAATTTGAATTAAATGTTCCGGTATGAATCAGGATTTGTTAATCAACAAGGTTCAAATTCGGGAACTATTAATCGCGTCGAAATAACTTATGGCTAAGGGCGGTTCGTAAATAGTTATATTATTTTCCCAAAAAATAATTTCTTTATATTATGTACTTTTAATGAATAAATAAAAAGGGAAATTTTTTATTACATTAAAAAAATTAAATCTAGTTCATTGATTTTAAATTTACTATCAGCTATATTTTCATAAGTAAAATGATGATTAGTGAATCACTTTTATTCAAATTCAGATCCAATAAAAATTTAATGATCCTAATGTTTGAGCATACTCATGATTGGAGAAGAATTCTTATCCATATAATGTATCAACAGGAATGAAATTTTGATTATTTAATTCGAACAGATATTACATAGCAAAAGAATTACGTAAAAATTGGCGATCTAGTATACGATTCTCATGTACATCGTATTTCAGAATTAACTGTTTCTGTCATTTTTTCCTCCCATGAAAGGATAATCACGTGAAGAATGCAGCCTACATAGGAAGCTTAGTTAAGAAAACGTAAATCATCCATCATCTGTGTAAATATTAACCGATATTTTATGAATCACGACAACCAGCGAGGTTTTTTTTATAGTGGCATCCCGTGGACATTACCTAAAAGCACGTGAATAAAATAATTTTGCAAAAAAAAAAAGTAAGAAAGAGAAAGCGCAATGGAAGATCATAAACATATAAAAGTGAATCAGTGCCTTGATATAAATACGATAGACTGATCATTAATGTGAATATTATATCTGCAAAATGATAAACAAATTGCATCTATGAATTTCTTCTACATGGATTTCTTACATATACGCATCCGGTTTCGTCTACTAAAAATCTATCTTTACGCCATATGAATATCGTACAATTTTTAATTTTTATACATTAGTAGTAAATACGAATAAAATAAATTCGTTATCTTTTTTTATAATCTATATTTATAACTCTGAAAAATAAAACATTTCGACTGCTTTTTTTGTAATTTTCAAACCCCTTTTTTTTGTCTCTTTCACATAATTTGCAATGTGGGGATGGAACTTACAATTTAAAAAGCTATAAAATGATCCAAAGATTATTTTAACCATTTTTTTTATAAAAATTATCCTTTAGATACAGTAAATTCTGGATTTATGCCGAATTTATTATTATAATTTTGTCTTTCTTATTTTGAAGTTATTGATAGGATATCGATATAATATGCAAATGTTATTTTTTATCAGAGACGGTTTTAAGCATTTTGCAGCTCCAAGTAGAATGCAGTATGATTTCCTCTTTTTAAGCCTACGATTAGAAGGCATTTTTATATTAACAACATTCTGAAGATTTATTTTAAGGAATTTTTGTTTTCTTGTTTGCGAAATTCTTTAAAAGAGAAAATAACATAAAAACGGTTTTATACGTATGTTTTCCTCATAAAGATTTTAAAACAATAAAAACTATATGGCTCCCAAAATATCAAAATAGAAAGTATTGTAATCAACGAAAAATTTGAATACCAAATTTTGACGATTCTTCACTTTTCAGATCTTTCTGAGCTTCCAAAATAGATTTTAGAATTAAGGTTTAAAAAAATGTTTTGACCTGGATGGGTGAAGATGAAGGGAAAAAAAGGAATCAAAACGTGAAATAAGACAAGAAATAAAACAAGATAGAGATATGGTATCTTGGTCATTCACTACAAGTCTCTGCGAAAACAGTTGGTTGATTTATTTGAAGAAAAAAGCAGTGGTTTCCACCTTTGAATTTAGAGGCACTCGAGCTGCAATCAAAGCAGCCTCTACCTGGACTATGCTTTTATTTTATTTCCATCCAAAATTCACTTTCAATCCTTTTGCTGTCTTTGTCGCTTTATGTTTATGAGTTTTAGTTTTGATTTTTATTGTCTAGACAGAAACACATCTGCTTTATTGATGAAATTAAAGGTTAGTCTTTGAATGAAAAAAAAAATAGTTTTAAATTATTTTTACAAATCTTACTATCATGTGAGAACATAATGATTTGAAGTTTTTGGGGCTTAAAAATGCATAGGCAAGAAATTGGCTATTTATTATTTTTGAAGCAACACTTTTTCCCTCATAGGTTTATTAGAATACAATGTAGCAGATTCTCACATTTGGTGATTTATCGCCAGCTGAAATTACAACTTGATTTTTAAATTATTCATTCTCTGAATTCTTACGAATTGTCTTAATTAATTTAAGTCACTTATAAATTTAAACTGGTTTGAAATAATCACGAGACTATCAGATTACGCACGCATCGATATTTAGAAAAACGACTGGTCCAAAACTGGTTAATAACAAATTAATTAAGACTTAAAAAATAATAATTTTCTCACACGATAACTTGAAATTTGAAATCGTAGATTTCCATTTTTAAAAATTTGTTTTAATCAACTTGTAAATTGTTTATATAAATGTGTGTGCAAAGAAAGAGCTGCCTCTAGCATAATTAAAATATGTTGATTATTAATTTTTGAACAATTTCTTTTAATATTTATTTTTAATCAAGCGTTGTCGAGTTGCTTGGTTGAAATGATACTTCGTAAAAAAAGAACAGCTTTAATACATTTATGTATTTATTAATTATCCCTTTAACCACTTACATTATTTTCAATTGACAAAACAATAAAGAATTTATATTACATATTCATTATTTAATATTTTCAAAGGCAATAAATTTCGCATGTGTTTATTGAAAGTATAGGTTCCTTAGGTTACTTATATTTATAACTGTGAGGGCCAAGATAGCCTGGATGGTTGGGCTTCGCATTCATTAGGTTGTGAGCTCGAACCCCGCCGGTGGAAGAATCTTCGCGTGTGTGGTGCCGAGGCGTATAAATCTATCGTGATCCCAAAGTCCTCTATGTCGTGAATAATACTACTGGGCGTGCTGTTTCAGAGGTGATCGTTCTCGGATCCAGGTTTAAATTACGATCTGTGATTGTATGAATGAAATCCTCCCCGTAAAAAGGGCTGTGACGCGTGTGTAAGTAAATCGTACTCTTGGCCATAGATGGCACTATTGAAAAAAACTAGAGACACAGAATTCGAATTAAGTAGCAATGACTCTTTAGGCAGCAGGCTTATCAACGGCAAGCGCCATTAGAAACAAGAACAACATTTATAATTACACTCTTTTAGTAATATTGTTATTAATTATTATTGTTATTGCTATAATAAGTTAACTATCCGCCACTGTTTATAACCACCACTAATGTTTTACAAAGTTATGTTCACTTTATTTGTAAATTCATCTTAATTATTATTTTTTATATATTACGTAATGCCATTGGTCGTAATTTTATTTAAATAAATACAAATAATTAAAACAAACGCAATATATATATCATGGTAAATCTGTTTGATAAATACTTTTTTAATGCATGCAAATTGCATTTAATGATATTTTTATAAAATAAAAAACGAAATGCTTTGAATTTCTCTATTTCCTCTTTTGAAAATAGGCTTCATATCTTACAGATGAATCCATACATATTTATTCAGATTATTTAATCTTACAACATTAATTCTTAAATAAATGGACAAAATTGTTATTATGCTTAATTTCGAAATGTTTATCATTAAAAGCTTGCAATTTTTTTAAAAGTTGAACATTTATTTTTCACATAGTAATTAAATTTGAAAAAAAATTTAGAAAATATTCTTAAATTAGCAAACTCATATAATATTGCACAAAGTAATTCGGTGACAGGCGATTCTAAAACAAAAAAATGGAATGCATATAGTTTTGTTTAAAAGATCATTAATATTTACCAATGAACTGTTAATGAACTAGAGCCTATATTTAAGAATGGCCAATAATTTCGTTTGATAGTTATTTTATTTTCACTCCAAAATAAGTAATACAAGAGATGAAGATTTTCAGAAATTATTATTTCCCCCCGAACGGTCATTGTCAATGAAATAACATTTTTATCGCCTGCTAGGCACTGCAAAATATTTACACCAAACTGCATTTTAGAAGCAATCCAGCAAAATTTGCATCGTATATTCTTTACTGACTCAATTTATACCTACGGGAAATCTGAAACGATAAACACCCGTCCAACAGCAGTTTGCAGTTGGTATAAGTAAATATTACAGAACTACCGTGAATTTGCGCTCACATCGTTACTAAACATCGCAAAATGCGGTTAAAAATATCTCATTTAACTGCACCGCCATGCTGCTATTGCGTAAACTTGTGAAAGGTGTTTTCATCCGATTTTGGAGGAAAAGCTTCATCTCATAGATCATTCATGTTTATGTAAACACAATGGATTTGCTGTATGAAACTACCTCCAGCAGCTGTGTCGGCTGGAATGAGATGATTAATTCACATAATTTATTGCTGATCTTGACTTGTAAATAAAAAAGATGTAAACTCAGTGGAAGTGTTGATTCAGGAAGTGTAAAACTAAATATATTTAACAAATTATGAAATCTCAAAGTAAGGTAAAAGTAAAAAAAGTTTTTTGTTGGTACTTTTCTTTGAATGATTTTTTGACAATTTTCTAACTGGTGAAAACTTGATGGTGCTTCAAAATTTTAAGGAGATGCAGAATGTTCAGACTTTCGATCAGTGGAAACTTTCAGTTGACCACTTCCAAATGTCTAAAATGACTTTCAATCAATGGAATCTTCCAATTAATGACTTCCAAATATCTAAATGACATTCATCGAAGATAAAATTTGAAAAATGTATAAATACGAGAAAAATTTATGATTTACCATCCTGATATCCTAAAAAATTAGTGAAGGAACAACTTTGAATAATATCTCATCTTAAATTTGCATACATATTTAGCAAAAAAAATTATAAAAATTTATGAATTTGAAGCTTTTACTTCTAATAAATCTATGGAATTTATCTAAAAAAATAAGAGAAACGATTTTGAATACATAAACAAAAATAAATTGTGAACTAATTTCTTATGTAGTTTTTGCTCCAGTTGCATTGAAATATCTTCGAAGTAAATTGAAAGAATTAAAGATTATTTCTTATCAAATCTATAAAAATATATCATATTCTGTGAAACTAGTCTAATTCTAACCTTTAGTTGCCAGATTATTCTTAGTCAACATGAAAACAAAAACCTAGCCGCAATTTAATTTCTGAGAAATTTTTCTTCTCATGATTTGATTTGTTTAAATTATTTTTCCCAATCATGATATGTGTCTTCAATAATCATATCTTGTCATTAGTACTTCATTTAATTTGAAAAAATTTTCTTCGAAATTTAATAGCTCTGGCTCCACTTAATACTATTAACAAAAGATGGTTTGATGGTTGAATAATGCAGTTATAATTACACACTGCCTTTTATGCTGTCAAAAGTCTTTTATTTAATCGATTATTGTCTGCTAGAGCATGTTAATTGATGAAAAGCTTCCAGTAAATAAATTAATTAGCTTTTCACAGAATGAATGTGTTGATTCGAAATCGATCACGTGTAAACAACAATTTGCATTGGAAAATTACAATTCGAATTTATAGTTAAAAAAATTGCTTGAGGTCAGTCAAGTAGATCAACATCTTTCTGATACATCATTAAGAACTAAGGTGGTGACCTTTTTAATGAATTGCAATTGAAAAAGTAGAAATAATACTTCTTCGAAACTTTCAATCGTTTCTCTTATTATATTATTAAAGTTCAAAAGTAAATTTTCAAGAATGAGTCTGTGTCAATTTTCTATCAAGGAATATCCGTATTGGTTGCTTCAAAATGGATATGCCTTGTAAAATCAGTATCTAATTTCGTTTGTTACTGACACTTAACTTTTTTGAATTATGTATGGTGCTGGGAAATGCATGAAATTCAAATAATATTTAATTGATAAATATATAATAATCATTTTAATGTCTTCAATTTGTTGCTGACAACACATGAAATGTCGGTACTTTATACATAGTACTGAAAATTATAAGAGCATTTAATATATTTTTCTAAGGCATTATACAAAACGTTTATGTAATAATACGAGTTATTTTGGCAAATTATTAAAATAAGATTAAGTTATTAATATTTTGTTCTATTTTTAACTTTTATTTCTATCCCAGGAGGCGTGATTTTTTTATACAAGCCGAAGTGGCTAGAAGAACACAAAACGACTCAAACGAAATGAGGAAAAGCTAAGGAAAATTTTATCCCTGTGATCATATACTGCGAGAGTTTTATACGGATTTCCTACACGTGTCGACCATAGGCAAGGGAATCACAGGGATCTTTTAAGAGAACTTGTTTAGGTCAGGAATTTTTTATCCTTCAACTCGGAGCTTGGGAATCGCTGACGAAAGCATTTTTACAAAGTTTTCTGTTACATTAATTAAAAAGAAAAAGTGGGAGGAAATCATGAAACTTTCTATGAATGATATTTTAGAATAAAATAAATATATGAAGTTAATTTAGAATAAAGTATATTTATTTTAACAGCTTTCATATATATTTTTTAATTTTTAATTTTTAATTTTTTTGAAACTAAAAACTAATTTGCGCCACGTTCCCATACCCCTCGGAATGTAATCACTATAATTTTATATGTCATTAACTACTGCCCAACCAACTTTTTAGTTTCAATTTATGTTACCTTTCTGAATATAGAGTCACCTTTTTCAATCATTAAAATGCTCCGAACTTCATTGTTTTTGCTCTATTTCTTGTCTTCATTTTCCTAGCGGTGAATCTGTGCTGCATTTTTCTACATTGATCATAGTTCGAAATGACGAATAATAATATCGAAACTGTATTTAAATTTACTTCGTTTCCTGCTATCTACCTGCCTCTCAGGATCGGTTATGGCTCTTATAAAGAAATTTTAATAATGAATTTTATTATTAATCATGAATCAATAAAAGATTTCTTTTAGAAATTCAAAAGCTGCTGCTTCTTAAGCTAAAATAAATATTTTAATCACTAATTTCGGTTCAAAATCGGAGCACTCTAAAACTGTACAGATAGATGCATTTAAAGGCCTGACAAATACTGCCATGTTCTGCCAATAATATTTGGTAATATTTCACTTTATGTTGAAAAATAATTACATTTTCCAGGAGCCCTTAAAAATATTCGCTTGCTTTTCCTTTTCCAAACCCAGCTAGATTTATTAACTGTAGCTTAATATATATATAAAAGAATTTTTTCAAAAACATGTGTTAAAACTGCTGAAATTATAAGCCATTAAGTGCTTTAACACATGAATACTTTATGCATCGCATATAAAAAGACTACAAATTTGAATTTAGAAATAATTATGAACAAAATGATGAATAAGAATCGTGGAATTTTTTGAAGTCATTACAATACTCAAATAAAAATTTGTCAGTTCAATAATATGTAACTCAATCAGTTAATTATAAGAGAATAAAGACCATAAAGTAAGAAAGAAAGAACTACATTGATTTGCAAGAAAACTCTGGAAACATTAAAGAATCTTAAGAATGATAAACTAAAATTTAAACAACGATTGATTTTGGTTTGATTATATTCGAGGAGTATAAACCTTGAAAATTAAATGAAAGTATAAAATTATATTATCCTAAAAAATACTCCAAAATCATATCGAGATCTTAGCACTTTCAAATATTGTAGGGCTCAAAGGCAGTTGCCTATTTTGAGCTTTTGATAATTTGTCATTGGTGTATTTGCCCTGTATGTAAACATGTTTATAATAGGCAAACTAATACACATTTATATTATTGAAATTAACCATCCGCAATTTTTTATCTCTTTCAAGGTCCAATTTATTTTGGTTGCTTAACAACAGGGGTAACTAAACATATCTGTTGAATTATTCGCATATTCATTAAGTCAGCAGCATTCTCAAAGGTAAGCATTTCCTGCTTGTTATTGTTTTTCATTTGCAGAAGAATATATTTTTTTAGCAAATGTCGTTCAGACGAAGTAATCTTCGTAAATTCGACCTTGTTAATCTGTCTGTGACCTTGTGAATCTACAAGCTGAAAGTATAATAATATGCAGCAAAAATACTTATTGTAATATGAAAGAGTTTCCGAATAAATGAGAATGTCTATAAGCCTTTTACTTATGATCTTTGAGATGGTGAAAATATATTTGCTATTCTTTGTAACTGCATTCTTCAAAATTTATTCTTCATCGTTTAACACTCTTTAGAATCCTAATGTTTCATTTCCAATCTTGGAAGTACAGTTGAAAAAGGCCTGTTTTGATTACACATCAAACATTTAAGCACATTTCTTTACTATTTAAGTCATTATTGTTTGAACTACCTGCAAGTTATTGATTAGTGGTTTTATTCATATATGAACTAACAAACATATTAAAATACAATGTCATAAGCTAATTGCGTTAAGTACAAATTAAATTGTCATAGTTTTGCATTTACATGTTATGTAAGCCGACAAATAAAAGGATTTTGTTAAAAAAAATTTATCAGATGTTCAGCATTAAATGGTTGTCAGAATTAAAATAGTTGGGGAAATTTAAAAGAAGTTGTTTTCATTCTTATGTTACAGGTGCACACTCACACAAGCTATTTGACAGATTACGACCTCACTCTCTCTTTCTGATACACATACACAAGTTATTTGTCAAATTTAACAGTTTAGGATCGCTCTCTCCCTGACAAACTCATACAAGCTGTTTGGCAGATTAGATCTCTTACTCACATGCACATACATACTGTTTGTCAGGTTTGACAGATTAGGATCTCTCTCATTCACACGCACATACATACATACACACGGTGTTAGTCAAATTTAACAGATTAATACCTCTTTCTCTCTCCCCCGGACATACTCACACAAGCTGTTTGACAAATTAGGATCTCTCTCTCTCTCATTTGTTCATACATAAAGACACAAGCTGTTTGTCAGGTTTGACAGAATAGAATCTCTCTCTTTCTCTGACGTACGTACACTAGCCGTTTGCCTGAGATGACAGATTAGGATCTCTCAAGTTTGTAGTCAGATAAAGTGGCAAGATCTCAGCAGATGTTTTCATTAGAAATAGTGAAATATTGAATTTTTTTATACACACAGTACAAACGAATTCGTATTGCTGTACTTTATGTGGAAATATAGTTACATCCAGTTCTTGTTCATAAACAAGTTAATATTCAAGAATAAATTAACAAATTTGTATACAAAATCTATTTTACGCTTGAAGCCAATATTTCTCTTATTTCATCGTTTTTGAAAATTCTATGAAAAAAAAGGAAGCATTTAAACAAATTTTATCGAATTTGAAGACATTTTTGGAAATTCAAGCTAATATTAAGAATATTATTTTAAATCCCTTAACTTTTACCATTTAATAGAAATACTATATTTTAAAATTGCAAAATTAGGTAAATTATTAACTCATTTTATTTCATTATGAAAAGTAAACAATTTTAAACTTATAATTTTTTCCTTTATATTGTGACAGAACTTGAAAGCAATTACATTTCGTTTTGACATTGTTAATGGAATTTCAGTTAAAACCAGCAGGGGTGGTACTATCAAAACTTTATCGCAATAAAAAGAGATTGCCTTGCATAGCAATAGCGTTAAGAAGTAACGAATATTAATCTTTGGCGTAAATTTAGTATTATTTATAAATCCATTCTGTCATCCTTCGCAAGTTACTTGGTGACTAATCCTTGGCATGCGGTTAAAAGTATCCAATAATCTAATTTGTGTTTCAAGTGAATTTTTCGCTCCCGAATGAAATAAAAATTAGGCCCAAAGCTACGCTTGTAATCACAAAAATTCATACCAAATTTCATGCATTTTTTTAAAAAAATTTATCGCACTTACATGCTTCTAAAAATAGAGACTGACAGACAATCAACCCCTTTATTGGATATTGTTATTGTGTTAAATCATACCTGAAGTGTCGACCAGACATTTTTTGAATGGAATTTCTTCAAAATTTGAAATTTACAAATTATATATAAAAATCGAATGCGAAATTTCTCCATCCAGCTCAAAGCGTTTTTGAGTTATCTTTGTCACAGACAGACAAACGGACATTTTTTAAAAATGTGTTTTTCGAACTCAAAGATTCGAGAAAAATTCAGTTCGAATTTTTTGACGATTACTGTGCTTTATACAACGTACACAAGAAATTAAAATAAGAAATTGTTTTGAAATAAACATCGAAATTATCAGAAACATCTCAGAAAAATTATGAGTTTTGTCCAACATAAAATAATTAAATATTTTTAAGAGATAGAGAGAAATTTTGATACAGAATTAATCGGTACTTATATTTTTCTATGTCTTCAAATGAAATTAGGAATAATGATATAAAGAATAGATAAAATAATGTTTATTTCAACATTATATACAATAATACACTTTATAAAACATAACAAAATATACTGATGTGAACCACAAAAACAAATCGATTGATTCATAATAACAAAAATAGAATTTTGTATAAATAAACTTAAAACATAAAAAACTGTACTATTTTCTTATAAAAGATAGTTAATCCGCTTAGAAATTTTACAAATGAACTTTGATTATCAGAATTAATCAAAAATGAAATCTATCATTTATGAAATCAAAAGTACATTAATTTTATTAAAGATTTCTTCATTTATGATTAAAATTGTCAATCAAGAGACGAGACATTTTTCCAGATTTCAAATCTAATGTTTTACAATTTTATTGGCTTGGATAATGAATAAAATTTAAATAAATGAAAAATAGTATCTTCCCGATAAATATAAAAAAATTCTCAAAAACTATAATAGATAAAGACAACTGACTTTCAATTTTAAATGCAGTTATTTCAACTTCATAATAAATAGAAATATTGCTGAAGAAAACTAAAAGATTTTTCAGAATAATTCAGAAAATCCGTGTAAAGTAACCTTTCCATGAAGCGGCTATATAACATTCGTTTATTTTTTTTAATACTTAATGAACAAACTAAATAAAATAG
>JAPMOQ010017869.1:0-20107 GCA_026543055.1 Argiope trifasciata
ATAGTTTAAGAGTTTTGTCAAATTTTTAATTGCTTGGCTAACTAATTTACCTTTAATTAATAAAACTTTAGAAAAAAATTCACTGAATATATTATTTATCTTGCATGTTTTAAATATAATATTTCTTATATTGAAAAACTTACTTATTATGTGTTCCAAATAAATAAAATAAATAATTTCATCTTAAAATTATCTGCAAATCCATTGCTAGGAACTGATTTTATAAGAAAAGTTATAAATAAAATTATTTAAAATGGATTCAGTAAATTAAGATTTACATCTGAAAGGAAGACATTAATAGAAAATTTACCTCATTTTGTAATTTCTGACTGAGTTCTTCATTTTGATTTTTTAGAATGTTTATTTGCACTTTTAATTCTGATGGGTCATCTTTGGCAAGATTACCTAGAACAAAATAACATATGAAACAATGCAAATATATATGTTACAATCACTGTAATTAATTGATTAAAGTTAATATAAATAACATTTATTACTTTAATTGAAATGTATATAATTATCAAATTAAAACAGTAAAGTAATAAATGAGTGGCATAATATAAAAAGGCATTGACAGTCCATTCCAAATTAAATCAAATTATTTTAATTAAAAACTGTTGTAGTAAAAGAATTTACATTAAATGTCACAGGGCCTCTATTTAAGAGGAATCAAAATATAATTTTTTTAACCTACGTAGAAATTCAGCTTCTAATAAGAAATTAAATTCATAATTTTTTTAACTTAAGAGATTAAATTCATTATTTAAAAAAATATTCAATAAAAATTCCCTAATAATTATTCAAAAATCTAATTAAAATAACAATTTTTCTATTTTTGAGAATTTTCTTCTTTTAGTTATTTTGCACTATTAAGATTTTAAAAGTAAATAACAGATATCGAAAAAATTTACAATTTGAGCATTTAAATATCTTTGAAATGATAGCTGGATATCTTAACTATTTAATATCTAAGATGAATATACTACCAGCCCAAACATCATTTAAAAAATACAAAAATAAATTAGGAGAAACTGCAATAAAGTCTTATGTTATAAAACTTTTCTTTCATCCCTTACCCTTCTTATGTCGAAATTTTGGACTTAGAACTTTTTTTAGACTTATATTTTAACATATTTAAGATTACAGGAGGATATTTCTTTGATATGTTCTAACTTTAAGCTTTCACTAAAAGCATAACTAAATTTTCACTTATCTTCATGTTATTCTCTTATCAATTTTGTGTTATCTATTGTGTTATACACAGCTGGTGCATATCACAGCTAAATTACTTTATCTTGCATGTTTCAAATATAATATTTCTTAACTTGAAAAACTGAATTTTAAATTCATCTAAGTTTTGTCAATATATAATTTGAGGTACTATAAAATTGATAGAATAACATTCTACATTTCCACATATAACAATTTTCAAATGTATTCAAAAGTTACAACAAATATATTAACTTGATTAACATATACAGGAAGTATATACAATAATATTCTGAACACTGAAGGGAAGCAATAAAATGATACATAAAATAATTACCAAAATGAAACACTCTTATGTTTTGAAAAATTGAAACTAGATCAGTAAACTAACAACTAATTACCAATTAAGTAACTACGTTTTGCCAAAAATATTGTTTCAGAAATTTAATAAACTATTAAATATGAGAAAACATAGGGGGGAGGAACTTATGGATTATTACTCATACTGAAACGTAAACCTTTTTTTATAATCAATACATAAACCCACATAAATAGAATATTTTGTAAAAAACGAACATTACTTTCCAACTTCATAATTTGACTGACCCAAGGCTTAACATAGGATTTGCTCATTCAAAGCATTAATAAAAATTCTTCAATGATTAAGATTTTTTTTCTTCTGGGACTACAAAATTTAAACTTATAACTGTATTATAATACTATAAAATATAGAATCAAAATTTTAAATAATTACTATTTTGCTGCTGAATAGCTTCCAGCTTTTCCTGAAGAAGGTTTCGCTCTTTGGACAGCTGCTCTTTCTCACTGGAATGTTGCTTTATCTACAATAAGACACCAAAGATAAACATGAATAGATTATTAGAGAAAAAAGGAAATGCATCACTTTTCAAAACAGGAAATGTTATTCAAGCATATCTTACCTCATCACGCAATGATGTTACTTGTTGGCTCAATTGTGTAATATATTGCTGATATTGCTCTGCCATCTGATCTCTTTCCATTATCAGTTTACTTATGGAATCTTTGTTCTGAATTTTAAAAAAATTAATAATTTTTATTTTTTTTAAAAAGCACACACATGAATGATTAAAAATGAAATAATATAATTTAGTATATAAAGTAGTACATACTTTATATAAATATAAAGTATTCAATATTTATAATATATAAAGAGAATTAATATAGTATATTATAAAAGGGATTTTTCTTTTTTTGCAATGAACTGCAAAATATTAAATAAGCACTTCAACTTAAATAATAATTTATGGATTCTCTAATTTTCTTCATACTATTCTATATAAAGTTAATGAGGTGCGAAATTTTGTATAAATATCAAATCAATGGGGGGAGGGGAACCTTTATAAGTGTTATCAAAAGCTAAATGTTTTCTTGAGTATTAGTTCTGTGATATTAGTCTTCAACTGAGGCAGTACAAATAATTAATTATTCCTTAATTAATGTAAATAATCTATTTACATTCATGAGAAAAAATATGGCCTGTTTTAAAATCTTATACTATAATACGAGGAATGGTTGCCAAGTCGAAAATCGCCCCAGAATTAATAAACTCCGGTAAACTTGGGGGTCTGGGGTTTTTGGCCACCAGGAATCGATTGGCGTGGTTTTGAAGCGCTATGGTCGAGCAGTTTGGAGTTACAGATAGGATATTTTCAAACTTTATTAATTCGCCATTTTGGCTAATAGGTTTCAAGCGGTAACGTGCTGCCATTTATAGCCAATATGGCGAACTAATAAAGTTTCCAGAAGATAATCCGGAACTCAAGGAACTGATCTCGAAATGGATGATCCATAACCCGTGTGGTGATATGAACCCAAACGCTCCGTGCATGGTCAGCAAACATGGAAGAGACCAGTGCAGATAGGGATATCCAATGGAACATCAAGACATGACATCGCTGGTGGACGATGAAAAGCCGAGGTTTAACCGGTTATCTTTTCACCAATGGTTTCAAAAATTTTCTTATGGCATGTATTGTTTTGATAAATCACAATTGAAAATTTTAATCTTCGAGTTAGCTTCGATGCCTGTTTTCTCCGAGCGGAGCTCGGTCACCCGCTGGTAAATTAGAATTACAAAAGTTCATCAAATTTTTTTTAAATACAAATTTATAAAATAATTCACAGATATAATACATAATTATATAAATTTTGTTTTCACAGATATGATTTATTTTTGTAAGTTTATTAGCACAATAGACACTGTTTAATCTAGCAATTTCAGAATAGTGGTTGGGGAATGTTAAAAGGGAAACTTGATTTGCATATAAATCTTAAAGATCTTACCATGTATATAATATGATTTTTAATAATATTTTGTTATTAAAATGCATTTTAAATATGAATCTTTTATATTTTGCTAAACTAACAGTTCTCTATTCTGATAACTACCAGATTACAGAGGGTCTACTATATATATATATATATATATATATATACCGGGTGGCCAGAAATAAAACACCCCTACTCTGACCTCCCTGGATATCGAACTACTCAGTGTAAAGGCTTGAAAATTTGTGGACATACTATTCAAAAAATGGGGAAACGGATTTCACGAAAAAAAAATTTAGTTCCAGAAATCACCGATAGGTGGCGCTGTACCACTGGACGTATGCTGAAAAGACACAAAAACACGTTTTAAACACATTTTATTTGAAAGTACCAAGCATACATGAAACAAGGACGTTATCGATGCAGGGAATGCTGCTCAATATGATTCCCTTCCTGAAGATGTAAAATGTGAAGTCTGTGGACAGCTTGTTCAACTGCGGATCGTAACTGGTCATCTGAGATGCTTCTCACATGCAGACTGATACTCTCTTTCAAATCTGCCAAGGTTATCAGACGTTCTCGATAAACAAGGTTTTTTAAGTGTCCCCAAAGCCAAAAATCACACGGATTAAGATCCGGTGAACGAGATGGCCAAGTTGTCGGAAACGCGCGACTGATTATTCTGTCAGTGGTGAAATGTTGGCGAAGAAACTGTTGCACAGGGAGTCCAATGTGTGGAGGTGCTCCATCTTGCATAAAAGTAATGGTGTCAAGGCATTGGCGCTGCTGCAAATGGGGTACAACAAATGTTTCGAGCATCCTTTTGTACCTGTTGGCCGTCACGGTACATGTCTCAAGGCCATTGGAAGTAACCTCTTCGAAAAAGAACGGTCCAAGGATGAATGTGGCTGTGAATCCACACCAGACTGTAACTTTCGGTGAGTGGAGTGGAATCTCTTGGAAGGTACGGGGGTTTGTCGTGTCCCATATGCGACAGTTATGGGTGTTCACTGTTCCACTGAGGTGGAAATGGGCCTCATCGCTCCACAGAATCTGCCACGGCCACGATGCATCCACTTCAACTCTAGCAAGAAATGTCAATGCAAAGGTCAGTCGCATCTCCCTGTCTGTGGCAAGCAATTGTTGATTAGGGCGGATTTTGTACGGGAAACAATGCACCATTTTTCTGAGTACGTTCCACACTGTGCTATAGGGAACACCCAAGTGTCGTGACACTGCACGTGCACTACTGCAGCCTAAAACATTATCCATTGACTGTTCAACAATACCGGTGGCAACATCTTCAACGACATCTGAACGAACCGGTTTGCGTCCTCGACCAGGCTGAACTCCAAGATGTCCAGTTTCCTCGAATCGAGCGATCATTCTCCTGAGAGCTTGTGGAAGCAATGGTCCCTTACGCAAATCCTTAAGTCGGCGAAACTCTCGAAGTGCTGCTGGAGCATTTCCTTTATTCTCGTAAAACAACTTCACAAGCAAAGCGCGTTCTGGCAGCGTGACAGCCATCACTAATAAGAATGACATTCCCCACCTTTTAACTTCTTTTATACCCAGAACATGGCTTCTAACCATGCTTTATGCAAATTTTTCTGTTTACAGTATGAAATTGCAGTTACAACGGGAGTTCTAGCTTCTTTACTATTTTTATTTTCCATAAGGGGCAGAAAAATTAAAAAGGAAGCATGGAAGCATTCCATTCCGCATAAACATTTTAATTTTTATTATTATTTGTGTCTTTTGATCATAGTTCCAGTTGTGCAGCGCCACCTATCGGTGATTTCAGGAACTAATTTTTTTTTTCGTGAAATCCGTTTCCCCATATTTTGAATAGTATGTGTACAAAATTTTGAACCTTTACACTGAGTAGTTCGATATCCATGGAGGTCAGAGTAGGGGTGTTTTATTTCTGGCCACCTTGTATATATATATATATATATATATTCTTTGCAAATTTTATGAATATTTTTAAAACAGGATGTAACCAGATATTGCAGAAAAAAAAAACTAATACCCCCCATTCATCAAATTTTCTTTAAAAAAATTCTCAATGTTAATTTCACTTCTTTTTACTTATTATTAAGATAATTTCATTAATAGGATATTGTTAAAACAACTGTAAGAGTTAAATAATTACTATTATCATTCTTGAAACAAAGCACATTTAGTTTTCATTTTTTCGAAACCCAATTTAAAGTGACTAAAATTTTCAGTTAGACTTTGTTTTTTAAAAAAAATTATGAATTAAGATGGGTGAGAAACATTGTAAGTAATAATTTGCAATTCTTGAAGTGCCTGTTTCTTACGATAAACATATGGAAACATAAAAGTATTCCTGAAAGTGTAAAAGATGAATTAATTGTCAATTTAATATTTAGAAAAGACAATAATTCAAATAATAAATTTTAATACTTGCTGGAAAATATGGATAGGGAAAGCAAAAACTAACTTACCAAAGACAATCTTTTCTCTAATTCAAACTTTTGCTGATATACTTCCTCTAACTCTGACTTATTCTCATTTTCACCATTTGCTGTTGCATTCAACTGTTGGGCCTGAGTTTGGGCAAGAGACAATTTTTTCTGGCATTCAGCAAATTCTTGCTCAAGAGCTTGTAAATCTTTAATCTATAGAATAAGAAATATAAATTTATGCTAAATAAATTGTTCTGGGAGGAATTAAATAAATATTTAATAAATACTAAGTAATAATTTACAAGAAGCATGTTCAACAGAGAAATCATAAACAAACACAAATATTCTATCCCCTTCCCCTTTCTATAGAAATGTTTGTTAAAGAACAGTTTATTTCTCAAAATACTAAAATAAAACAGTGCACACACATACTCACACACAGATAGATAGATATACATACACACACAGATAGATAGATATACATACACACAGAGATAGATATACATACACACACAGATAGATATATATACACACACAGATAGATATACATACACACACAGATAGATATACATACACACACAGATAGATATACATACACACACAGATAGATATATACACACACACAGATAGATATATACACACAGATAGATAGATATATACACACACACAGATAGATATATATACATACACACAGATAGATATACACACACACAGATATACACACACACAGATATATATACATACACACACACAGATATACATACACACAGATAGATATATACACACAGAGAAAATTCTCATTAGACCAAGAATAACAAAAAACACAAATTACTCTTTTAATAAAATTCACAATATTAATATGTTATGTAAATTTTTTTTCGTTCAAAAATTACAGATTAATCAAAATTATTCTTTTATTAAAATATCATCCTAATAATTCTTTAATGTTTCATATTATATCTTTAACTAAAATACCAAACAAATAATGAAAAATGCATGTCCTTACTCTCTTATTCAATTTTTCAGTCAATTCAGCATTAGCTGACTTCAGTTCTTCATTTAATTTGCTGCAATAAAAATATGCATGTGAGAGTATTCATAACTTGAAGTATTAAAAAAATTGATATTTATTTATTAATTTTATAAACTGAGGTAGAAAAAGAACAGTTGGCTAATAATCCAATATTTTTGCAATATAAGAATACTGTCATCAAAATATATTTTGACCACTGTAGTTTTTAAAATGACATTTCACATAATATTGACGCTTAATAATAACAAAATGCCCAATCAATATGTTTAAAAAAAAAGAACTAACCTTATTCTATAATTTTCTGATTTTAACCTTTCTATATCTTTTGCAGACTCTTTACTTGCCTGAAATTAAATAAACAAATAGGAATTAACTGGTAAAATACAGATAATAACAGAACATTTTCCAGTTAATACATTATAGAAACGAAATTCTTATCTCAATATGCCCAATTGAATTCTTTTTAAACTCCCAATTCAATAATAAATCAAATATATTAAACATTACAATGGTATATCATTATGGTGTAAGTATAAGAAACTTAAAATTTTCAACACTAAATATAACTGGAGTGGGGGAGAGAAAAAAATCATAATTCATGAAGTCAAAATGAAGAGGTATCACAATCTGTTATTGAACTAAAAATATATATTATAATTACTCTATGTGTTTCATATTGTGATGATGCATACAAATAAATTTAAAAAAAAAAAAAAAGATAATTCTCTAAAAGCATCTTTCAATTGAAAATAAAACATCTAACTTGTACACAAGCTTTTAATGATTTTCATGATTAGATGTCTGCTTGGTGGGATTATTCTAATTCCACCATTCTTGTCATCAATTAGCTTTCACAAAATTTAATAGTCAATTTAGTGAAACATTATAACCAGTTGAAGTTATTACTTTGATCAAATTGAAGGAAACAATCAATATAACATGGCCAGAAGAAACACCATTTTCTTAAATTAATAATTTCCCCTATTGTCAGATACTAATAATATTGATTGGAATATCATACTTTGTTCACCAAATTTTTCAATTAGGGCACTTAAAAATACCATTCATTCGTATAAAAATATTTAATGGTTAAAAATCTAAAAATAAATCCTACAAAAATAATAATGATTTTAGGTATTATAGAAAGATGACACTATTTCAAGAGAAACAGAGAAAAGTAACTGAACTAAATAGATGACACATAATTTAATATGAAGAAAAATGTCTTTATTTTCTTATAAAATGAAAAATACTTATAATAAAATTCTAGACATAAAAAAGTGTATAATAAGTTTTCAACATAGCCTGTTTTTAATTAGTTTACCTATATTTATAAATTAATGATAAAGATACATATAAATTAGAACTTAGCTTAATAATACTAAATTTTGTCTTCATTATTCAAGACATTTGTTTGTATCTAAAAAAATATTTTCAAAAAGTTATAGTCATTATATACTTTTTCTAGTTGTTGATTGGAATTACTCAAAGCAATAATCTCCCTTTCAAGATCAGATGCTCGCTGCCTGGATGCTCTTAATCTTCCTTGTAATTCTTCTATTTCACCTAAAATAATTTTACATGTAAATATACATTTCAACATATAAATATAACAACTAAAGAATGATTCAATATCTTCAATACTATTTCATACATAGATGTAAAAAATTCAACAGTGATTATTTACAAAGGTAATCCATTAATTTTAATTACATTAATTAATACCTTTAGAGTTGTTTTGGACAACAACTAAATTAAATTAACAATTCTGAACAATGACCAAATTAGGAATATGACAATGAAGTTTCTAAATGTCTACAACATATCAATTAGAAAGGTGTTGATTTGAACATATTTTATACAAAACTAAGTTAATACACAACTGATAAGTGGGGAAATTAAGTTTTGGGAAATATAACTTTTTGCTATCAACTAATACTGACACCTAAATTCTGCCTTTTTAAAATAATGAAAAATTACAGAGTTATGAAAATATAAAATATTACACATACAGGCAGTAAAATTTTAGAAACTAAAATTTTTTTTTCATTAATTGCTAGAATTAGATTTGACTTATGTACATATATATGAATAATTAAATTAAGTGCAATTTATTAAAATTAAAATCTATTAAAATTTATATAACATAAATGAAATTAAAAACACAAACAAGAATGAACTTTACAATATGCAATACATGTACAAGTAGACTATATCAAAACAAAATAAAATGAGTACCAGCAAAATTTGAGAATTAAATAAAAAGGTATTACTAAAATGTTTTTGCACAAATCATAATATAAATATGCTATATCTCTAGGGTACAAAATATAAAAGCAAAATAAATTTTAAATAGGATTCATTAAGCAGTTTAAACCAATATAAATGAAATCTTAAAATTAAAATTATTACCTAAGAATTTCAACAAGACTAAATAGACGCAATTATATAACAAGAAATAAATATACAACAGCTTTTACAAAACATTAAGAAATCGCATAGCATTTTTCCAAAATTAATTATTGCATTATCAGGCTGTTGTGTAATACATTGCAGTTAGTAATAAACTTTCAATGGTATTAGTTAATTTACTAATATAAACATCCCTCTAGAAAACGACACTACAGGTGGGTTTTAAGACAGACCTCATATTTCTGACATACAGTCAAATGACAATGATACTTGAGATGGTTCATCAACAAAGTAATTTGGTCCACAACATCAGATTTAATATCCACCAGGGATACATACATGACAAATATTTAAGGTAATCAAGTTTCAAATTTGGTTTCCTCTGCTCCTGAGGTCAAGACCTTATCACCAAGCTACCATAGCCAATTTTAATAGTAAACCAATATCATACTCTTCACCATAGGTTACTCAGTCATCAGTAGTACTTCTTACCAATGTATTTATTACATATAACAAAGAACTGACAAATTAGTGAAGAATAGAGTTTTCAACAAAATTTTAATCAATTTAATTAAATTAATAATATCCAAATTTTTTTGAACACCTACTATTGACTGATTATATAAGTGAAATCCTTTTTAATAAAATCACAGAAAATAATTTTGTTGATCAAGCAAATTAACACAGTTTGTGGGCTATTTATAATTTTCTTTTGTTAAATAGCAAATACTTTTTTCTTTAAGTCATTCTCAATTTAACATCATTACAAACTCCCATATACAATTTCATAATGAAAAGCAACTTTAAAGTTTTTGCATTTACTCTGGAGTAAGATTCCATTTGCTTTTTTCTAATCACCCTAAAAATTCTTTCACTACCAACATTATCTGAGCTGAGATTTAGAAAGACGGCATTTCAGTATTCTTTATAACTGTCCATAGTTTCTCATTGTATAGCTGTAACTCTGAAGTCTTCATCTAATTTCTGTAGCAACTATGAAAATTCTATAGCTGTTGAAGAGTAAGTAGTATACAAATGTCTAGTTTTCTATAATTAAAATCTCTAAAATGGTCTTAATTTCTAAATAAACCATATCTAAATATAACATTTTTTCCCCCAAAAAGGAAAACATTGAAGCAGTAAGAAAACTATAATATTTACCAGCTTTTTGTTTAGCTGTCTGTTGGCTTAAAGAAAGTGAGGATTGCAGTTCTGTCTTTTCTGCAACAAGAATACCAATAGTTTGAATATGCACCTGAAGTTGATCTTTAAGGGCCACTTGTTCTTTATGAGATTTTTCTTGAAGCTCCTTTCTTTCTTGGTCAAAATTCTGATTGAGCCTTTTATTCTTCGCTTTCTGATTTAAAAAAATATCATTATTACAAAAATGGATAGGTTATAAGGCATCAGATTCCTGCATTTTTTTATTATTAAAGATATAATTCAATGTCATTGACAAATGTTTAAAAATATAATTTCTACCTATTACATAATTATTAATAGTAAATCATAATATTTGTCAATGACTGATTATTAATATTACATCAATTATTTTAAGCACCATGAATGAATTAGAAATAAAATTTAAAGATGTGAAATCTTTAGAAAAAAAGACATCTTTATTTTCTTGAATTTTCTTCCACATATTTAGGATCAGTTGGAAATTATGCGTAAATGGAAATAATCAAGATCCAAAGAAATTTAAATAACATAGTCATTCATTAGTCATCACTGTTCAATTTTAGCGGAATCGGGATGTTTGAATTATACACATTCAGTGACAGTTCATTAATCAGGTTTGGAAACATTAAAAAATTATTTCTATGCTATAAGTGATGTTCATTGAGCAAGCAATTATTTCCACTTTAATATTAAATTCAATTAATTATAAACATTATCCTTAAATTATGAAATTAATTTCTACTGATAAGATGTTCTTAAAGGTAAGAAAAATGATAGTAGAAAAGAAATGCCAATAATCTAAAAGAAAATATTTATTACTATCCTATGATTTATACCTAGTTTTCAAAATAAGTTGAAACATTTCTTCTGTATTCTATAGATCCTCAGATCTTTCTTAGATTTTTAACATATACGCTTTATTTGATCTTAAACTCTTATAATAGAATATAACAACAATACTAAGCAAATTTATGATCCCATAAAACTAACATTTCATATCTGTTTTGATAAATAAAAATTAATTTAAAAAAATAAATCTAAAATTAGTTAAATAACTTTGGGAAGTTAAGGTAATACTATGAAAAAAACCCCACATTAATAAATACTGCAAGCTTTAATCAGAACATTTAGTTTCTAATAACTAAATATTCTGCACTCTTAATTTTGTATGTGCAGTGCTTCTATCTATCATAAACTACAAATTCAATATTTTTATAATTTTATTTTACTATAAATAAATTGCACATGAAGCTCTTTCCAACTGACTTGTTACACAACGATATTTAATGTAAATAATTTCTTTTTTTTTTTTTAAATAAATCTAGCAATTTTTGTAAAATAAAAAAAATATTTTTTTTTGTTTATTTATTTATAAAATTTAAATTCTTTGAATAAAACTAGATAAATTTTTTTGAAAAAATTAAAGACAGAAATTCTTTAATTTGTAAAAAATTGAAGTTTTTCAATTGGGAAAAAATATATATAAAGCATTGAAATCATAATTTATTTAAAATATAAAAATTCAATAGTGGATAAAATTTTATTATCAGCTGATAGTAGTTATCTTAAATAAATATAAAATGACAAAGGGACACAAACTTTGATTTTAGACTGAAATAATGAAATTCATTCACAAAAGATACTATAATACAGAAAATAATTAAAAAGAAATTGAAATAAATATAAAGAATTTTACCAGTTCCTGCAGTTGAAAATGTAGTTGATCATTAGCCTGCCTTAAATTATTCACTAATAATGCTAACTCTTGATTCCGTTTCTCTAAGCTATTTTCTTCAGAATTATTTGAATCTTCTTGGTCTACAGTTCCATTCATAAATGCATTAGTTTCACTCATTAATCCGTTAACTTGTAAGGAGATTTGTCTAAGGCTTTCTGTGGATGAATATTCTCTGCAGATGGCAATAAATATGATTTAATAATTATAATAATAAAAGCATTTCAACAACACAACAAAACACTAGAATGTACATGATAATATTTAAAAATGAATCTTGGAACAATAAACATAAATATAATATTTAGATTTTTCAAATGAAGAAAAAGATAAAATATCCATTAATAATAATGTATATTCACGGATATTGATGCTCTAAAGGAGAGACCATTATGCATTGGGTTATCAAATACAAAAAAAAAAAAAAAAAAAAAACGAAGTCAACTTTTCTAAGATTAACAATAAACAGTTGTGATCTTTTTGAGCATTTCTCAAAATTAATAAATTAATTTATTTAAATGGATGCATCATTCATGACAATGTCAATAGTGATATAGAAGCATATAATGACTAAAAATTTTTTGTTCTATTTTATTGTCACAAAATAGAATTAAAAAAAAAGTAGATTGAGATTGAAAGAATAAATTTTTTCTTGCATTAGCCCACTATAATTAGTAATTTAATTTTTAGTCATATTAAGCTAAGAACAATAGCATTCAAACATGGTTATCATAACAAGACTGGCAAAATTGCCATAAAATTAATGATAGAATAATGCTGTGTTCCAAATGAGTTTAGATAATTTTTTTCTATAATTTCTTAATAGAAAAAAGGAGCATCCAAAAATGGTCAGACAGTTAAAAAAAAAAAATGTTTTATTATTTCTTACGGCTGAGCTTTTTTTAAAGTCATCTTTTATATGAATGTGTAACACTCTGAATAGTTAATAAAAACTTGGTTTTTATCATATCTGGAAAAAAAAAAAAAAAAAAAAATCTGGCCTTAAAAAAATTATAGAAAATTTTTCATTATATATTTGCAAGATATTAAAATGCTTTAACAAGGTTTAGGTTTTCATAAATTACGGAAATAAATACCTAAAAATTCTTTTTAAAACAACTGAGTAGTTAGAATCAAAAAGAAAATTAAACATACAAGTTGATTTAAAAAAAAAAAAAAATAAGCAATTTCTGCAGCCAGTGCAAGACAATATATAAAATTGCTTCAAAATTTAACAATATGCTCAAATTAAGAATCTTATTCAATGAAGTGCGTTAAAGTTTAATTAAAGCAAAGGAAGCGTTCTTTTTTCTTTTTATCACAACTTTAACAGCGGTAAAATTACAAAATAAATATTTTTTTTAAACTCAAATTTACTAAGTAAAAACATAAAAATAAATTTACTTTTACCTATTTTTAATTAATACCTTAATGGCCTAAGTTAATTCAAAATTGCTAACTAGAGTTCCCTTTTTTAAAATTTTAAACTTCTTCATAGAACTGAAATACAGAAAATTACTTCTTATTACATTTATCTAATTTTCAATAACCTTCAAGTTTCTGGTGTAATAGCATAGAGCAGATATTTTTTTGCAATTTTTTATGACATTTTAATACATGTATATTAGAAGGTTATAAAAAAATCAATTGAAATAAAAGTAGTTTTAGAGCTCAGCTCAAAAAAAAAAAATTAACAGGAAATTCTATTCATTAAAACAACGTGAAACATATTCATTATCATACATGAACAGAAAATTATTTTCATATGAGATGATAAAATTTGTTTACTCTGAATTTTTAGAAAATTATTTTATAGCAAATATATGTTGCAAAATTTTGTATTTCATACAAAATTCTGGAGAGTGTAATACAATATTAATAATAAAATTATAATCAAAACTAACTTTGGGTTATTTAGCTGTAAATCTGATTTGGATTTCTGGATTGTTACTGAGCTGCCCTTTGCTGTATCAGTTTCTTCGCTGTTGTCCACATTGGCATTTAAACTTAAAGTACTGGAACCCCTGTAAGAAAGAAGAAATTCTTCAAAACAATAAATAGTTCATATCACAAGAAAAATAGATCAAATGTTACTTTTGTTTCCAATAGTCACTTAACACTTCTACACACACCACCTTTAATGAGTACTACTTAAAGACTTTAAGTATATCAATTCTTAAACTATGGGCCTTGAGCTTAAATTGGGTATACAGTTACATTCTGAGGCTGTAAGAACAAGTATAGAAAGAGCTTCAGCCAAATTAACCAATGCAAATAAAGGAAATCCATTTATATTATATCATATTGCACTAATTAAAAAGTCCTCTTCTATTCCTTCCTTGGTTTTTTAAATGACACAATTCAATTTTAAAATTATATTTTCATTTAAGTAAAAACTCACTCTAAATGAAAATATAATTTTAAAAATGAATTAATTTAAAATAATCAAGAAGAGAATAGAAGGGGACTCTTTAATCAATGCAATATGATATATTATAAATTGATTTCATTTGTGAAGGAAACTTTTTTCACAAAAATTATCTATAACCAAACTAGAATTAAAGATTGGAATAAATTTTAAACATACTATTTTAGTGAATAATATTTCTTTCACAAATACATATTAAAAGTTCCTTTAAAGTAATAACTTTTTTTTTTGCATTTGAAAGACAAAAAAAGGAATCTGAGGGTAACTATTAAATATTTTGTATAGAATAATTTTTTGCTGTGCTTCGATATACAAGCATTTAGCACCTTCTGAGGTTGGTAATTTTTCAGTGGTACTTTGTTTGGGGTTACATTACTTCCTTTCTTTATTTTTCTTTACTTCTGTTGATTATTTGCTGCTCCCTTTATTTTTAATACATTTTCACATTTATCAGATTTCTATATATTATCAAATATTTATATCTGTTTCTTTTAAAATGGAATCTTTAAAGGATATTACTAAATATCAGTTCATACTGACTGAGAATACTGAGTTACCAAAAACACAACATGTTAGGTAAAGATAGAAATCCTACAAGATTGTTCTTTTACTCTTTGGCCACCAAAAAAAACTTTTTTATTGAGGTTTTTTTATAAGAAAGTAGGCTTGTAGCAGATAAAGCATTTTCAGTGTCATGCCAATGTGAGAGATTGAATTGTCATGTCACAGATCAAACTTGCGAATTTACGATTCGCAGCTGCATAACATGTCCACCAGACAAAAGTGATCAGCAAAGTTGAGTGGCTGTTACTGGCTTATTATGATACCACCACAGGCTTGTTAAAAAGAATATGATTTGCAAACAATGTCAAACAACAATGCAGAAGTATGCAACTACATCTACATCAGCATATTTCTCCATTTTATAGCCTTAATACTGCATTTAACCATTTCAATAAACTTTGACATTTTTTTTTTTTGACAAAAATGACTGTATATCAAAGTTATTCCTGAATTTATAGACAAATTAATTTTTTATATACAAATAAAGAAAGTATTAATACCAATATATATATACTTAAATAAATATTTTTAATAGAAATTCATTCATTCAAAAATAAGTTTTAAATCTCATGATGGTACATAAATAAGAATATTGAGTAACCATAGTATATCAATGGATTTACAATAGTCCTTTAAAATTATCACTTAAATTGCAAGCACTCAACATTTAAAACATATATAAGGAATAAAATATCACCAACTGTAAAAAAAGAGCATTTATGATAATATTGCAGCTTTTAACTTTTTAAATAAACGCAAATATTTTTAGAATTATCTAAAAGAACTCACTGTTACATTATTAATAAAATCCATATTTTAAGCATTATAAAATATGAAAATTTCCATTACAAGCATTTAGATTAAATGAATGCATATATTATTTATCAAATTTACTAAAAGTCCTAAAAACACAGTTGATTCTCAACCACATAATTGATGCCAATTAGCCTTCAAATGGAATGAAAATAGAAATAGGATAAATTTACATACAGAAAATAAGTTATGAAATTATCAAATTACAACTTCAAAATTTATTCAAAAACTATAAGTTACCTGTTCATGGACTGATCCAGATTGTATTTTGTATCTTCAAAAGTAGGCACCTAATTATAGAATCAAATTTAAATAAAAAGAACAAAATTACAAAATTTACAGTATAATAATAATTGTAATACTTTAAGAGTTGATTAGAAAAATGTGATTTACTTCTTGAGGAATTTTTTCAGCAGAGGTTTCAGTTGGAGTACTACCTTCAGATAGATTCGTTTGCATCGAAGTCGGTTTTTTTCGAGATCCTTTAGCTTTTGAACGTTGCTGTTGGAATTGTTTTAGCTAGAAAAAATTATTTATGAAATTTTTTTATTACGAGACAAATATTAAATAAAGACTTTTCAATAAAATAACAGTGTAAATAATATTGGATAAATTTAATAATTTCAGCAATTCAACTAGCATAATAAATCTTGTATCTAAAATTCAACACTTTCCAGCACAAGTGCAAACAAGCTACTACTATTTTGATTTCTAACAAATAAAGTTACCTTATGTTAGAAGTGAATTAAAAGTTTTAAAATGAAAGTATAGTGGAAACAACAATAATGAATCACAGCTTTCAGAGAAACATGTAATTTACTTAAAAAATTATTCCAAATTATTATAATTCTCAGATTAAATCATCAAGCAACAGAGACATATCATAAAGATTCCTGATGGAGCTTGGTGAAAATTGTAATATAGTCTTAAAGACCCCCCTCCACCTTCCTTTCAAGTAAGCTGAAAGGGAAAAAAGGGTATATTATATAAATATATTTATTTCTTCTTAAGGGAAAAAAAAAGTTTTAATACATGTTACAAGATCCAAAATTTGCTAAATGTAGCACCAAAACTAAATTGACATTGCATCTGTATGAGAAAGCTCCTTATAAGAAAGAAACAAACTGTTTATGCAAAGTTTACAAATGAAACGAAATCATAGCCTACAAATCTCTAACCATTTAACATTAATTAATTGGATTAAAAAATTTGAAGTAAATGTTTTTATTTTAGAGTTAAAAAACATAGTTTAATATAAGAGAAAACCACAATTTAACTCTATAGCATCAATCTTATAACATTTAGTTATGCAAAAATAGAAATATTTGAATCTGTTTCACACCATTTAAATAAAAATATCAAGAGATAATTAAGGTTAATTAGGAATCAATATAAAACTGTTCTCCTCATAAACATAACATCCTCATGAATTATTATTATTAATCAAAAAACTTTTTAACCAACAAAATTCATAAAAATCTAGTGCTGTAGTTAAAATTATATTAATTTATAAAATAATATAATATTATAAAATATTATAGAAATATTATAAAAATAATTTTTGCATGTTTATGTTACCCTCATTAATATATAAAATATGAAAATAAAAATTTTCTTGAAGAACATGTAAGAATACTTTATCCTATTAAAGCTTGTTAAAATCATTGCAATATTATGTTAATCATAATGGAATCATCCAATAGCAGGTCTTCAGAGATAAGCTTTATTTATTTGATGAATTGCAAAGAACCAAATCAGAAAAATTAATAATAAATATTTATGAAATATAAATTTTAATTAAACAAATTTACAAGAAACTTTCTAATTCCACAGTCCGTCCTCAGAGCATTTCAGTTCTTCCCGATTTTGATTGTTCAAATTTCATCAGGTGATATCACCAAAAAAACTGAATTCCAAAATCATTATTTTTTGTTTGTTTTTATGATTTAATTTCTCTTACTGTGATTTCATTAACATTTATCATTCCAAAGGTAAAGCAATACAGATTTTGTTAATATTAAACAATTAGTTAAAATGAAATTTATAAAGAAAAAAAGTGCAAAACTATAAATATATAGTCTATGATTATTTATATAAAGTATTTAATAAATATTTTATTTTTGTAAGCGCAAATATATTGATATTTGCTATCAATATATTTGTAAAAACAAATATATTGATAGCAAAGTATGACACTTATAAGTAGAAAATAACTTAAATTAGGAGTTTAATTCACTAAAAGTAATTCTGATTAGAAAAGTAATTCTGAATGCAAATCTTCAGATTAAATGTAGTCAATTCATTAAATCCCCAGCACCAATTTGTCCATTACTCTAATAATTGCAAATAATGTACTTGTGAATTTACAGGATGTCATTGAAAAAGTTTAACTGAAAGTCATTGATGAATATAGTAAATTTATGTGACCCCTAAGGAACTTAATTGTTGGTTTATGTTTAATACATAGTAGTTACATTAGTAGTAATACATTACATTAGTAGAAAAATTAACACATAAAACTTAATATCATTTACAAAAACAGCACATCAATAAAAAAAGTTTTAGTAGTTTAAATATTATTTTACATGAAGTAATAAACAAATGTTTCATTGAAAAGATTAACAATGCATTAAAAGATGAAAATATTTGACATTTACCAAAGCTGTAATTACAACTAATTATGTTATGTATAATTTTTTCGTACTTAGTGCAATATAGTAGTCAGTAATTTAATAAAATTGACAAATAAATACAAGTTTTAGCATAATATAATGGCTAATGGATGCAACAAAATAGGGAAAAAGATAAATTAAATATTTAAAAAAAAACGATTTAAAAAGGTTATACAAACTTAACAACAACTGGAATACGATAAAGTATTAAAAATGAATTTTAAAATCGAAATCTGTATGACATCAAGAAATCTGTCGATTCCAATGTTGGAAACAAACTTCGTTTCTTTAAGTTATTAATATTAATTTACTACTAGAGACTATAAATTTTAATAATGGAAGAAATTCACCAGTTCTTACTTCTTTCAAGGAAATCTAATTACAACAAACAACAAAATACAACAATTTTGTTTTATCATTTATTATTAATAACAATCAAAACATAATGAATATAATTAAAAGGATGGAAATAAATCCTATATGACAAACTGCAATTTAATTCTTATTGATAAACATGCAGGTTATAAATATTCATATGTTCTCTTTTCCGAATGCGCTGACCGGCAACATGGTAAATTTGAGACCCTGTCATAGCTTTCAAAATTAAAGATACAAGAATAAAATGCATGTTCTGATGAACCCAATTCTGTAGATATTTTTTTTAATGTATGAAACATTTAAATAACTATTTTACAAGTGTGCCAATAAAATTTTAGAAATTAGGTTACTTTAATCAAACCTTTAGTGCGTGAAGTACGGATTTGAAGATGTAATAGAATATATAAGTACTTTCCACACAATTAAAGATACTTATATCAATAGAAGTTAGTTATTTTACCAGCTGCCATATATATCCTCATACGATCAATACCATGTTTTGCTGTTTCACAATGATTTGTCAAATAACATCTTATCATACTGTTACACGTCAGAATAAGTGGAATTACATTTACATTGAACTATAATTATAAGAAAATTGGGACTTTCATGAGAAAGACAATGTTAATTTTTTTACAAAAAACTCCTCCGATTAAAATATTTTTCTCGCCACAAAGTATTAATTACCTTTTTTAATCCAGCAGCTAACTTTTCTTCCCTACTGATTCCATCTGCCATGTTGACAAATTACGTACTGAAGGAAAATGTAAACAAAAAAGAAACTCAAGATTGGTGGGACGTAGGTCGAATCAATTTAATAGATGAGCCATAAAAATCAGAAGAATTTTGAATGATCGTTATAAAAAGTCCTAAATTTTTTAATGACTATCGACAAATGAAACAAATTTAAATTAAGTAGGAAACAAATCAGAATCTCGC
>JAPMOQ010017869.1:30107-42046 GCA_026543055.1 Argiope trifasciata
GAATAGAAGAGGACTTTTTAATTAGTGCAATATGATATAATATAAATTGATTTCCTTTATTTGCATTGGTTAATTTGGCTGAAGCTCTTTCTATAATTTTTTTTACAGCCTCAGAATGTATACCTAATTTAAGCTCAAGGCCCATAGTTTAAGAATTGATACACTTAAAGTCTTAAAGTAGTACTCATTAAAGGTGGTGTGTGTAGGAGTGTTAAGTGACTATTGGAAACAAAAGTAACATTTGATCTATTTTTCTTGTGATATGAACTATTTATTGTTTTGAAGAATTTCTTCTTTCTTACAGGGGTTCCAGTACTTTAAGTTTAAATGCCAATGTGGACAACAGCGAAGAAACTGATACAGCAAAGGGCAGCTCAGTAACAATCCAGAAATCCAAATCAGATTTACAGCTAAATAACCCAAAGTTAGTTTTGATTATAATTTTATTATTAATATTGTATTACTCTCTCCAGAATTTTGTATGAATTACAAAATTTTGCAACAAATATTTGCTATAAAATATTTTTCTAAAAATTCAAAGTAAACAGATTTTATCACCTCATATGAATATAATTTTCTTTTCATATGAATATGTTTCACGTTGTTTTAATGAATAGAATTTTTCGTTAATTTAATTTTTGAGCTAAGCTCTAAAACTACTTTAATTTCAATTGATTTTTTTATAGCCTTCTAATATACATGTATTAAAATGTCATAAAAAATTGCAAAAAAATATATGCTCTATGCTATTACATGAAAAACTTGAAGGATATTGAAAATTAGATAAATTAAATGTAATAAGAAGTAATTTTCTGTATTTCAGTTCTATGAAGAAGAAATTTCTTTTACTACATATATATATATATAAAGAAAACAATGGGGGAAAAGATAACTCTAATTAGCAATTTTGAATTAAGTTAGGCCATTAAGGCATTAATTAAAAATAGGTAAAAATAAATATAATTTTATGTTTTTACTTAGTAAATTTGAATTTTTTAAAAAAAATATTTATCTCGTAATTTTACCACTGTTAAAGTTGTGATGAAAAGAAAAAAAATTGCTTCCTTTGCTTTAATTAAACTTTAATGCATTTCATTGAATAAGATTCTTTATTTGAGTATTTTGTTAAATTTTGAAGCAGTTTTATATATTGCCTTGCACTTGCTGCAAAAAATGCTTATTTTTTTAAAATCAACTTTTATGATTTATTTTCTTTTTGATTTTGACTACTCAGTTTTTAAAAAAAGAATTTTTCGGTATTTATTTCTGTAATTTATGAAAACATAAAACTTGTTAAAACATTTTAATTTCTGGCAAATATATAATGAAAAATTTTCTGTAATTTTTTAAGGCAAGATTTAATTTTTTTTTTCATATATGTTAAAAACCAAGTTTTTATTAAATATTCAGAGTGTTACACATTCATATAAAAGATGACTTAAAAAAAAAAACCTTCAGAAGTAATAAATAATAAAACATTTTTTTTAACTGCCTGACCATTTTTGGATATTGATTTTTTTTTTCTATTAAGGAATTATAGAAAAAAATTATTTAAGCTCATTTGGAACACAGCATTATTCTATCATTAATTTCATGATAATTTTGCCTGTCTTGTAATAACCATGCTTGAATGCTATAGCTCTTAGCTTAATATGACTGCAAATTAAATTACTAATTATGGTGGGCTAATGTGAGAGAAAATTTATTCTTTCCATCCCAATCTATTTTTTTATTCCATTTTGTGACAATAAAATAGAACACAAAAATTTTTGGTCATGATATGCTTCTATATCACTATTGACATTGTCATGAATGATGCATCCATTTAAATAAATTATTAATTTATTAATTTTGAGAAATACTGAAAAACATCACAAATGTTTATTGTTAATCTTATAAAATTCATTTTTTATTATTTGATAACCCTATGCATATTGGTCTCTCATTTAGAGCATCAATATTCGTGGGTATACATTATTATTAATGAATATTTTATCTTATTCGTCATTTGAAAAAGTTAAATGTTATTGTTATGTTTATTGTTCCAAGATCTTTAAACATTATCATGTATATTTTAGTGTTTTGTCATGTTGTTGAAGTGCTTTTTTTTATTATTAAATCATATTTATTGCCTTCTGCAGAGAATATTCATCCACAGAAAGCCTTAGACAAATCTCCTTACAAGTTAACGGATTAATGAGTGAAACTAATGCATTTATGAATGGAACTGTAGACCAAGAAGATTCAAGTAATTCTGAAGAAAATAGCTTAGAGAAACGGAATCAAGAGTTAGCATTATTAGTGAATAATTTAAGGCAGGCTAATGATCAACTACATTTTCAACTGCAGGAACTGGTAAAATTGCCTACTTTTATTTCAATTTCTTTTTAATTATTTTTATTATTTTTCTTTTTAATTATTTATGTTGTAGCACCTTTTGTAAATGAATTCCATTATCTCAGTCTAAAATCAAAAATTTGTGTCCCTTTATCATTTCATATTTATTTAAGATAACTACTGTCTGCTAATAATAAAATTTTTATATTTTAAATAAATTATCATTTCAATACTTTATATATATTTCTTCACTTTTGAAAAACTTTAAATAAAGAATTTTTTTTTTTTACAAATTAAAGAATTTCTGTCTTTAATTTTTTTTTAAAAATTCCTCTAGTTATGCTCAAAGAATTAAAATTTTATAAATAAATGAATGAACAAATATTTTTTTTATTTTGCAAAAATTGCTAGATTTTTTTAAAAAGAAATTATTTACATTGAGTACTGTTGTGTAGCAGGTCAGTTGGAAAGAGCTTCATGTGCAGTTTATTTATAGTAAAATAAAATTTTTTGTAGTTAATGATAAATGAAAGCACTGCACATATAAAATTAAGAGTGCAGAATATTTAGTTATTAGAAACTAAATGTTCTGATTAAAGCTTGCAGTATTTATTAATGTGGGGTTTTTTTCATAGTATTACCTAACTTCCCAAAGTTATTTACCTAATTTTAGATTTATTTTTTTAAATTAATTTTTATTTATCAAAACAGATATGAAATGTTAGTTTTATGGGATCATAAATTTACTTAGTATTGTTGTTATATTGTATTGTAAAAATTTAAGATCAAATAAAGAGTATATGTTAAAAATCTAAGAAAGATCTGAGGATCTATAGACTACAGAAGAAATGTTTCAACTTATTTTCAAAAAAAGGTATAAATCATAGGATAGTAATAAAAAAAATTTCTTTGAGATTATTGGCATTTCTTTTCTTCTACCATTTTTTTGCCTTTAAGAACATCTTATCAGCAGTAATTAATTTCATAATTTAAGGAGAATGTTTGTAATTAATTGAGCTGAATATTAAAGTGGAAATAATTTCTTGTTCAATGAACAACACTTATAGCATAGAAATAATTTTTTAATGTTTCCAAACCTGATTAATGAACTGTCACTGAATGTGTATAATTCAAACATCCCAATTCCACTAAAATTTAACAGTGATGACTAATGAATGATATTTAAATTTCATTGGATCTTGATTATTTCCATTTACATATAATTTCCAACTGATCCTAAATATGTGGAAGAAAATTCAAGAAAATAAAGATGTCTTTTCTTCTAAAGATTTCTCATCTTTAAAAGTAAATAAAGATGTCTTTTCTTCTAAGGATTTCATATCTATTAAATTTTATTTCTAATTCATTCGTGGTGCTTAAAATAATTGATGTAATATTAATAATCAGTCATTGACAAATATTATGATTTGCTATTAATAATTATATAATAGGTAGAAATTATATTTTTAAACATTTGTCAATGACATTGAATTATATTTTTAATAAATGTCATTGACAAATGCAGGAATCTGATGCCTTATCCTATCCATTTTTGTAATAATGATATTTTTTTAAATCAGAAAGCAAAGAATAAAAGGCTCAATCAGAACTTTGACCAAGAAAGAAAGGAGCTTCAAGAAAAATCTCATAAAGAACAAGTGGCCCTTAAAGATCAACTTCAGGTGCATATTCAAACTATTGGTATTCTTGTTGCAGAAAAGACAGAACTGCAATCCTCACTTTCTTTAAGCCAACAGACAGCTAAACAAAAAGCTGGTAAATATTATAATTTTCTTACTGCTACTATGTTTTTCTTCTGGGAAAAAAAAAAATGTTTTTGCATATGGTTTATTTAGAAATTAAGACCATTTTAGAGATTTTAATTATAGAAAACTAGACTTTAGTATGCTGCTTACTCTTCAACACCTATGGAATTTCCATAGTTGCTACAGAAATTAGATGAAAACTTCAGAGTTACAGCTCTACAATTATAAAGAATACTGAAAATGCCATCTTCTAAAATCTTTACTCAGAGTAATGCTGGTAGTGAAAGAATTTTTAGAATTGTTAGAAAAAGGCAAATGGAATCTTACTCCAGAGTGAATGCAAAAACTTTAAAGCTGCTTTTCATTACAAAAGTGTATCTGGGAGTTAAACTGAGCAATGACTTAAAGAAAACAAAAGTGTTTACTATTTAACGAAAAAATTATAAATAGCTCACAAACTGTGTTAATTTGTTTGATTAGCAAAATTATGTTCTGTGATTTTATTGAAAATGATTTCACTTATATATTTAGTCAATAGTAGATGTTCAAAAATATTTGGATATTATTAATTAAATTAAATTGATTAAAATTCTGTGAAATATCTATTCTTCACTAATTTGTCACTTCTATGTTATATGTGATACATTGATAAGAAATACTACTGATGACTGAGTAACCTATAGTGAAGAGTATGATATTGGTTTACTATTTAGAATTGGCTATGGTAGCTTGATGATAAGGTCTTGACCCCAGGAGCAAAGGAAACCAAATTTGAAACTTGATTACCTTAAATTTTTGTCGTGTATGTATCCCTGGTGGACATTAAATTTGATGTTGTGGACCAAATCACCTTCGTACCAGCTCAAGTATCATTTTTGTCATCTGATTGTATGTCAGAAATAGGAGGTCTGTCCTTAAACCCACATGTAGTGTTTTCTAAAGGGATGTTTATATTAGTAAATTAACTAATAACATTGAAAGTTAGTCCCTACCTGCAATGTATTACACAACAAACAGATAATGCAATAATTAATTTTGGAAAAATGCAATGTAGTTTCTAAATGTTTTGTAAAAACTGTTGTATATTTTAAAATTGATTTCTTGTTATATAATTGTGTCTATTTGGTCTTATTGAAATTCTTAGGTAATATTTTTAAGATTTCAGTTATATTGGTTTAAACTGCTTAATGAATTCTATTTAAAATTTATTTTGCTTTTATATTTTGAACACTAGAGATATAGCATATTTATATTATGATTTGTATTCTTTGTGCAAAAACATTTTAGTAATGCCTTTTTATTTAATGCTCAAATTATGCTGGTACTCATTTTATTTTATTTTGATATAATCTACTTGTGCATATATTGCATATTGTAATGTTCATTCTTTTATGTGTTTTTAATTTCATTTATGTTATATAAATTTTAATAGATTTTAATTTTAATAAATTGCACTTAATTTAATTATTCATGTATATGTACATAAGTCAAATCTAATTCTAGCAATTAATGAAAAAAATTTGTAGTTTCTAAAATTTTACTGCTTGTATGTGTAATATTTTATATTTTCATAACTCTGTAATTTTTCATTATTTTAAACAGGCAGAATTTAGGCGTAAGTATTAGTTGATAGCAAAAAGTTATGGTTCCCAAAACTTAATTTCCCCACTTATCAGTTGTATATTAGCTTAGTTTGAAAAAATATGCCCGAGTCAACATCTTTCTAATTGATATGTTGTGGAAATTTGGAAACTTCATTGTCATCTTCCTCATATTGGTCATTTTTCAGAATTGTTAATTTAATTTGGTGGTTGTCCAAACAACTTTAAAGGAATTAACATAATTAATGGATTGTCTTTGTAAAACTACAATATTCACTGTTGAATTTTTTACATCTATGTATGAAATAGTATTGAAGACATTGAATCATTCTTTAGTTGTTGTTTTGAAAGATATATTTATATGTGAAATTATTTTAGGTGAAATAGAAGAATTACAAGGAAGATTAAGAGCATCCAGGCAGCGAGCATCTGATCTTGAAAGGGAGATTATTGCTTTGAGTAATTCCAATCAACAACTAGAAAAAGTACGTAATGACTATAACTTTCTGAAAATATTTTCAGATACAAACAAATGTCTTAATAATAGTAAATTTTGTCTTCATTACTTAAGTTAAGTTCTAATCTATATGTATCTTTATCATTAATTTATGAATATAGATAAACTAATTAAAAACAGGCTATGCTGAAAACTTATTATACAGCCTTTTTATGTATAGAATTTTATCAAAGGTATCTTTCATTTTATAAGGAAATAAAGACATTTTTCTTCATTTAAAATTATGTGTTGTCTATTTAGTTCAGTTACTTTTCTCTGTTTCTCTTGAAATAGTGTCCTCTTTCTATAATACCTGAAATCATTATCATTTTTGTTGGATTTCTTTTTAGATTTTTAACCATTAATTTTTTTTTATAGAAATGAATGTTAATTTTAAGGTGCACTATTTGAAAAATATGGTGAACAAAATATAACATTCCAATCCATACTATTAGTACCAAAAAATTATAGACATATTTGGGAGGATGAAATTATTAATTCTAGAAAATGGTGCTTCTTCAGGCTATTTTATATTGATTGTTTCCTCCAATTTGATCAAAGTAATAACTTCAACTGATAATAATATTTCACTAAATTGACTAATAAATTTTGTAAAAGCAATACATAATTGATGAAACTATTCTAATCCCTCCAAGCAAACATCTAATCATTAAACACTTGTGCACAAGTTAGATGTTTTATTTTCAATTGAAAGAAGCTTTTGGAGAATTATCATTTTTTATATAATTTATTTGTATGCATCATCATAATATGAAACACATGGAGTAATTATAATATATATTTTTAGTTCAATAACAGATCATATCTTTTCATTTTGACTTCATGAATTACGATTTTTTTCCTCCCCCCCCCTTCCAGTTATGTTTAGTATTGAAAGTTGTAAGTTTCTTATATTAACTATAATGATATACCATTATAATGTTTAATATATTTTTATTATTGAAGTGGGAGTTTAAAAATTCAATTAAGCATATTGAGATAAGAATTTCTTTTCTATAATGTATGAGCTGGAAAAATATCTGTTACTTGTATTTTACCAATTAAATCCTATTTGTTTATTTAATTTCAGGCAAGTAAAGAGTCTGCAAAAGATATAGAAAGGTTAAAATCAGAAAATTATAGAATAAGGTTAGTTCTTTTTTTTTTAAACAAATTGATTAGGAATTTTGTTATTATTAAGTGCTGATATTATGTGAAATGTCATTTTTAAAACTACAGTGGTCAAAATATATTTTGATGACAGTATTCTTATATAGCAAAAATATTGGATTATTAGCCAACTCTTCTTTTTTTTACCTCAATTTGGTTATTATAAAATAAATATCAATTTTTTTAATACTTCAAGTTATGAATACTCTCACATGCATAATTTTATTGCAGCAAATTAAATGAAGAACTGAAGTCAGCTAATGCTGAATTGACTGAAAAATTGAATAAGAGAGTAAGCACATGCATTTTTCATTATTTGTTTGGTATTTTAGTTAAAGATATAATATGAAACATTAAAGAATTATTAGGATGATATTTTAATAAAAGAATAACTTTGATTAATCTATAATTTTTGAAGAAGAAAAAAATTTACATAACATATTAGTATTGTGAATTTTAAGTATTAAAAGAGTAACATGGTTTTTTTTTAATTCTTGGTCTAATGATAATTCTGTGTGTGTGTGTGTATCTATCTATGCGTGTGTATGTGTTTGCACTGTTTCATTTTAGTATTTTGAGAAATAAACTGTTCTTTAACAAGCATTTCTATAGAAAGGGGAAGGGGATAGAATATTTGTGTTTGATTTCTCTGTTGGATATGTTTCTTGTAAATTATTACTAAGCATTTATTAAATATTTATTTATTTAATTCCTCCCAGAACAATTTATTTAGCATAAATTTATATTTATTTCTTATTCTATAGATTAAAGATTTACAAGCTCTTGAGCAAGAATTTGCTGAATGCCAGAAAAAATTGTCTCTTGCCCAAACTCAAGCTCAACAGTTGAATGCAACAGCAAATGGTGAAAATGAGAATAAGTCAGAGTTAGAGGAAGTATATCAACAAAAGTTTGAATTAGAGAAAAGATTGTCTTTAGTAAGTTAGTTTTTGTTTTCCCTATCCATATTTTCCAGCAAGTATTAAAATTTATTATTTGAATTATTATCTTTTCTAAATATTAAATTGACAATTCATCTTTTACACTTTCAGGAATACTTTTATGTTTCCATATGTTTATCGTAAGAAACAGGCACTTCAAGAATTGCAAATTATTACTTACAATGTTTCTCACTCATCTTAATTCATAATTTTTTTAAAAAACAAATTCTACTGGAAATTTTAGTCAGACTTTAAATGGGGTTCCGAAGGAATGAAAAATTGCTTTGTTTCAAGAATGATAATAATTATTATTTAATTCTTGCAGTTGTTTTAACAAAATCCTATTAAGGAAATAGTAGTAAGTAAGTAAAAGGAAGTGAAATTAAAATTGAGAAATTTTTTAAAGAAAATTTGATGAATGGGAATATTACATTCTTCTTTTTTGCTGCAATATCTGGTTACATTCCATTTTAAAAATATTCATAAAATTTGCAAAGAATATATATATATAAAGTAGACCCTTTGTAATCTGGTAGTTATCAGAATAGGGAATTGTTGGTTTAGCAAAATGTAAGAGGCTCATTTTTAAAATGCATTTTAATAACAAAATATTATTAAAAATCATATTATATTCATGGTAAGGTCTTTAAGATTTATATGCAAACCTTGTTTCCCTTTTAACATTTCCTAACCACTATTCTGAAATTGCTAGATTAAACAATGCCTATTGTGTTAACAAACTAACAAAACTAAATCATATGTGTGAAGACAAAATTTATATAATTATGTATTATATCTGTGAATGATTTTATCATAAATTTGCATTTTTAAAAATCTGGTGAACTTTTGTAATCCGAATTTATTTTAAAACATGCCATATTTTTTCTCATGAATGTAAATAGATTATTTACATTAATTAAGGATTAATTAATGTAATTGATAATTAAAAGCAAATAATTAGTTATTTGTACTGCCTCAGTTGAAGACTAATCACAGAACTAATACTCAAGAAAACATTTAGCTTTTTATAACACTTATAAAGGTTTTTTTCCCCATTGATTTGATATTTATACAAAATTTAGCACCTCATTAACTTTATATAGAATAGTATAAAGAAAATTAGAGAATCCATAAATTATTATTTAAGTTGAAGTGCTTATTTAATATTTTGCAGTTCATTGCAAAAAAAGAAAAATCCCTTTTATAATATACTATATTAGTTCTCTTTATATATTATAAATATTGAACACTATATATTTATAAAGTATATACTACATTATATACTAAATTATTATATTATTTCATTTTTAATCATTCATATGTGTACTTTTAAAAAAAATAAAAATTATTTTTTTAAAATTCAGAACAAAGATTCCATAAGTAAACTGATAATGGAAAGAGATCAGATGGCAGAGCAATATCAGCAATATATTACACAATTGAGCCAACAAGTAACATCATTGCGTGATGAGGTAAGATATGCTTGAATAACATTTCCTGTTTTGAAAAGTGATGCATTTCCTTTTTTCTCTAATAATCTATTCATTTTTATCTTTGGTGTCTTATTGTAGATAAAGCAACATTCCAGTGAGAAAGAGCAGCTGTCCAAAGAGCGAAACCTTCTTCAGGAAAAGCTGGAAGCTATTCAGCAGCAAAATAGTAATTATTTAAAATTTTGATTCTATATTTTATAGTATTATAATACAGTAATAAGTTTTATTTTTTGTAGTCACAGAAGAAAAAAAAATCTTAATCATTGAAGAATTTTTATTAATGCTTTGAATGAGCATATCCTATGTTAAGTCTCAGGTCAGTCAAATTATGAAGTTGGAAAGAAATGTTCATTTTTTACAAAATATTCTGTTTATGTATTGATTATAAAAAAAAGTTTACATTTCAATATGAGTAATAATTCATAAGTTCCTCCCGATATGTTTTCTCATATTTAGTAGTTTATTAAATTTCTGAAACAATATTTTTGGCAAAACTTAGTTATTTAAGTGATAATTAGTCGTTTTGAAGTATTTACTGATCTAGTTTCAATTTTTCAAAACATAAGAGTGTTTCATTTTGGTAATTATTTTGTGTATCATTTTATTGCTTCCCTTCAGTATTTAGAATATTATTGTATATACTTCCTATATATGTTCAGGAAGTTCATATATAAATTTTAACTTTTGAATACATTAGAAAATTGTTATATGTGGAAATGTAAAATGTGATTCTATCAATTTTATAGTATCTTAAATTATATATTGATAAAACTTAGATGGATTTAAAATTCAGTTTTTCAAAATAAGAAATAGTTTATTTCAAACATATATGATAAAGTAATTTAGCTGTGATATGTACCAGCTGCATATAACACAAGAGATAACACAAAACTGATTAGAGAATAACAGAAAGATAAGGGAAAATTTAGTTGTGCTATTAGTGAAAGCTTAAAGTTAGAACATATCAAAGAAATATCCTCATGTAATCTTAAACATGTTAAAATATTGGTCTAAAAAAAAGATCTAGGGCCAAAATTTGGACATAAGAAGGGGAAGGGCTGAAAGACAAGTTTTATAACATGAAACTTTATTGAAATTTCTCCTAATTTATTTTTGTATTTTTTAAATGATGTTTGGGCTGGTAGTATCTTAGATATTAAATAGTTAAGATATTAAGATATCCAGCTGTCATTTCAAAGATGTTTAAATGTCCTAATAGTAAATTTTTTTTAGATATGTGTTATTTACTTTTAAAATCTTAATAGTGCAAAATAACCAAAACAAAAAAAATTTCAAAAATAGAAAAATTGTTGCTTTATTAAAAAAATATCCAATAAAAATTCCTAATAATTATTCAAAAATCTAATTAAAGTAATGAATTTAATATCTTAAATGTAGAAAATTATGAATTTAATTTCTTATTAGAAGCTGAATTTCTATGTAGGTTAAAAAATTTATATTTTGATTCCTCTTAAATAGAGGCCCTGTGACATTTAATATAAATTGTTTTACTATAACAGTTTTTAATTAAAATAATTTGATTTAATTTGGAAAAGACTGTCCATGCTTTTTTATATTATGCCATCCATTTATTACTTTACTGTTTTAATTTGATAATTATATATGTTTCAATTGAAGTAATAAATGTTATTTATATTAACTTTAATCAATTAATTACAGTGATTGTAACATATATATTTGCATTGTAAGTTTCATTTGTTATTTTATTGTAGGTAATTTTGCCAAAGATGACCCATCAGAATTAAAAGTGCAAATAAACATTCTAAAAAATCAAAATGAAGAACTCAGTCAGAAATTACAAAATGAGGTAAATTTTCTATTAATGTCTTCCTTTCAGAAGTAAATTTTAATTTATTGAATCCATTTTAAATAATTTTACTTATAACTTTTCTTATAAAATCAGCTCATAGCAATGGATTTGCAGATAATTTTTAGTTGAAATTATTTATTTTATTTATTTGGAACACATAATAAGTAAGTTTTTCAAGATAAGAAATATATTTAAAACATGCAAGATAAATAATATATTTAGTGAATTTTTTTCTAAAGTTTTATTAATTAAAGGTTAATTAGTTAGCCAAGCAATTAAAAATTTGACAAAACTCTTAAACTAT
>JAPMOQ010017870.1:294-11985 GCA_026543055.1 Argiope trifasciata
GACTCCAAAATAAAACTACATTAGCAGACGATAGATAATGGAAAGACAATACTGTTGGAACCGACTCCAAAATAAAACTACATTAGCAGACGATAGATATTTCATAAGCTATACTGGAAAAGCCGAATCCAAAAAAAAAAAAAAAAAAAAATCTTGCCTATGCATTTTAAGGCTTTAAGAATTTGTTGCCTTAACATTTTCAGGCTCCAAAACCTTAAGTGAAAACATCATGCCCTCCATGATAAAACGTATTTCAGAAAAATAAAAGCAAATTTTTAAAAGGACAAAATGGCGTATTTTAAAACGAGTGTATCGAATATCGAAATTACGTTTACAACGTAGTTGCACTTTCTCCTCTTTTGCGGTTTTGTTCTGGTTATTCTAACTAAAAGCATAGAATTTACTGTGATACTTACGACGAATCTAGCGGGTCTTTAACCTCAATGTCCTAACTATTACTTTGAAAAATTAATTTAACTATTCAGCGAGCCATAAATATTGTTTCAACAGCCCACTGTATTCATCCCGCTTAAGTTAGCACAAAAGACACCGCCGTGAGCTATAAATCTCTTAGTGGAAGCTTCAAAGAATTCAGTGGTAATGCAAACATAAATTCCCAATTATGAGGGAAAAGGATTCGCCGTCTGTGATTATTTCTTTATGATGACTTCAATGTTATTTATTTATTTATATGCTAAATATCGATTTTAAAAATTTAGGAAAAGCAATCTTATCAAAAAGAGGTATATCGTAAAAAATTGTTCATGCGTTTCAAACTTATACCTCAGTTCATTTGAATATTGATTTATTGGTATTTATTATCATTATTAAATGTTTGATTTATATCATGCAAAGTTTGGATATAGATGATTTTTACACAATTCTCATTTTTTGTATAAGTCATTATTTCGCCATTATTTTTAAACATAAATATATATTACTAACTGCCTTTGATGGTCAGTTTTTTCTCATGATTAAATTATTTGGCTGTTAAATTTATTAATAGGGAATAATTTAAAAAAAAAAACTTTCACACAGTTATTTAATTTGAGCAAAACGTATGAACACAATTAAAACAGTTTACTGCAATTTACAAAGCATATATTTTATGGCGTATAAATGCGCTTAATTATAATATGGTGTACTGTATGATCGGCAAAAACACTTACTTGAATGTTTTGATGGAGAATGAATCCCATCAAAATATTGTTTCTGATTGTGTATCAAATTGAATTAAAATTATTATTTAAATAAAACTTGTTCGAAACTGAAATTTATATCCTTATATAAATTTTTTAGTCTTAAGATCAAACGAATTGAACTTTTTATAAGATAATTGTTTTGGAAGGTATGAGTATCAGTTCCTGAAGGCAAATCACAGCGATTACGCTAGACATAATATTAAGATACGGGCCCCCACACGGAAACATTTTTGAGTGATTTCACGTCATATATAATAGCAACAAATTATTGCAACTTTAAAAGTGGTTTGTTAGCATTTCTGATATGCTTCCAAGATTTCAGACTTTTAGACTTTTTGCCCGATTGGACCAATTTTGATATGCTTGGCGAGGAACTTGTACATTAATTTTTATCCGACAACGGTTGCGCCTACATTTAAGATTGACTAAAAAATCTTTTAGTTTGAAACCTATTTCTTGATTTTTTATCTTCTTTCCTCTGAATGTCCTCCTTAGTGACATAACCCATTTATAATATGACTACGTCTTGTCTTTGTGTTTGCTCAGTGTGTGAATGTGGTTATTAAAGAAATGTTCCTGAAAACATAAGTCCTGTTGCCTCCTGCATAGATCATAATAATCTACATTACACCACATTGGCGTTCCACTTTTGGCGCAAAATTGTTGTGATCGAAAGGGCGCCAAAATTTTAATTATGTCAGGGTAGACTATTAAAATCAATAAATCATGCTAATGAAGTTAAATTACATTTAATGACATTAAAGAACATAATTTACACTGGGAAAAAAATATTTAGGACAATAAAATTTAACATATATGCATTAAAGTAATACTAGGGGACTACATCATGCTTTACGCTCGCTTCCAAGCCAAGGTCTGATTGTTCATGGCAACGGTCGCTAGAGAGCCGAGAAAAATAGTTACGGCTACAAATGCTAATTACAAAGTAAATAAAAATACTATCTGTTCGTATCTACAAGAAATTTCTTACAGTCAACAACATTAAAAAGCAAAATTCTAATGATCATATTATTCTTTTACTTTTTGCTAACGTTGGTGGCAGAGATATGATGTCTTCCCAATTCATAGAATCAAAGTTCAAGTAAAACGATAAACAATTTTAGTGACATGTGAAGCATAAAAATTAAGTATGGCAGCAAACAATTTTGCCCAATTAATTTTTTTTAAACCCACTGCCGTGGATGGATCAATATTTTGCATGTCGTCAAGAGCTTGATCTTTCGCAAGATATAAAAGTGGTTTTCTTTCCATTCATTTACATGTGCAAGCTACAACACTTCTTTGAAAAGAGATTTTTAAAAGAAAAATTTAAGTGCACTACAGAAAGGGTTTACTTCAGCATACACTTAAAACATCGCAATACCACAAGAAAGATAAACATTCTTTATGCGATAAATATTATCTCCCTAACACAAAATCAAGTTGAATCTAAAACAAAGAACTTCTATATCATGTAAAGAAGGTCTTAAGTTCCAACCGAAGATGAATATTGCATCAAGAATGAAAATGATGACAAATGAAAAACATAGGGAATCGAACTTCTTCAGAGCTCAATTTGCTTTCTGGAGTATAAATTTTTTTATAATGGTATTAAGACATAACACTTTTTCACCCTCAAAATATAAATCCCAGCTCGCATTTCCTATTTGGAAGCCATTTGCATCTACCAAGACAAGTTTTTTATTGACTATCAGACAGAGAAAGTCATTGCATTTCAAAATAGATAGAGTACGTTTCAGTTATTCTAGTGCAAGTGTCGCCAATGCGAACCAAACGCGAACCAAGTTTCCAAGCAAAACGTAGGTTGTAAGAAATTTGGTGAAATTCCACATTATTTGGTGATTTCTCGCTGTGCCCGGCTAACGGAAAAGTACCCACATAAATAAGTATAAATAGGTGAAGAGATGCCATGACGTTTTATAAGAATATTACAAATCGAATATTTTTTCAAAAGAGTGCTCTCTCGGGGAGGGAGGGGAGATGAGAGATGATGAAGGATGAGAAGTTTTCGGTATGATTATCGGTTCTCGCCACCTTTGAGGGTACACGAACGTTTGGGAGTGGTTACCTTCCATCGATGACGGGACGTACTTCTTTAGTAGATGATTATAACGTGGCCAGTGTTGGCCCTTAGTACTCAACCATAGTTCCCGCCAGTGTTGCTGTAGCGGCGGTCCAGCCATTCTGGTTTTCACGTGTGCCTTCTGGCGGGTTGGAATAGTCAGTGTGTGACTTACAAAGAAGTGCACCTGACTTTTTGTCTTATTTACATAATACAAGTGCTTGATAATCCCAATGTTAATGAACAAAATTGTTGATGTGTCATTGTCCACATTTTGATATTTTTCATTATGACTTAACTAGACTCTCATCTTAATTCATTATGAGTAAAACCTGAAGGTGAAAGTTTTGACTTTGAGTTATTAGTAACAAAAATAGAGAAACTCCAAATTTCCAAAATTGCGAAAAATCGCTGTGTTTAAAACACGGCAGAAAATTACAGTAAATATATATATATAAAAATCTCGCTTTTTTAAACTTATATTAACACCTTCAAACAACATCTCCGAAATCGCAGTGAATTTCACTACTTTATTTCCTAACGTAATAAACTTTTGAGATAAATAGTTACAAGCCTCTCATTCATTATTAATTATTAGAACCCATATTAATTAAAAACCCAAATACAAAAAAAATTCAAAAATTCAAAATTTTATTATTATGTATTAAGCATAAATCGCATTTAAGAAATGAACGCAAACACAATAGCCAAAATGTATGTTTTAGAATGATTGTTTCTAGTATCAAAATCATGTTAGCAGTGTTTTCCCAGCTTTGTTTCTCTTCTTTTATTTTTAATTTTGTAACAGTTCTTTTAATTTAAAAAATAAATTATCTGTGAAACAGATAATAAATTCAGAAGGTTTATAACCTCATTGGCCTAACTATTACAGCGAAAAGTAATTTAACTAATAAGCATGCCATAAAATTTACTTCAGCGACTCGGTGTGTTTATTACATTTGAGTTCACTTAAAAGGCACCGCTTCGAGCTATAAATTGGTTACTTGAAAGAATGCAGTGGCTGGATAAACATAAATTTCCAATTACAAGGGGAAAAAAACCAATCGCCGTCTGCGGTTATTTCTTAAGTAAGCTTAAGTGTTGTCTATTTATTTACTTGCACAATATAGCTTTTTAAGAATTCCGAAAAGCCATTTTATTAAAGAGTTGTTGTTATTTATGGCACTTTACAATACCGTTGACGAACTGTCAGCGATTTTAGTCGAATGCGCAGTAGCTTCTAAGGTCCCCTGAGAGCCCGAAGACAAAAGTTTTGATTTCTAGCTCATGGAAAAATGACAAATACATTCATTTGCACAAGCCCTTTTAACAGGAAGCCTCTCTCACACACAGAGAACAGCCACGCCCAAACCTAAGACTCGAACTCGGGAACCCCAGACCAAAAGGAAGACGTGTTGTCCTTAGGCCAGGATGTCTAGCCTTAAAGTGGTATATCATACTTTAAAGCTCCGTTCATGCGTTTCTTGCATATATCTTAACGAGATAAAATTTATTTTCATTCTTTGAACATAAATTTTAATCCCTTTTTATGGTGCAGAATATTAATAAGAACACTACAAATAAAATCTTTATTATATAAATGAAAAAAGAATTAATGAGTTTAAAAAATTTAATCAACCATCGCGCCATTCATTTTATAATATGTTCAACTAAATTTCAACATTTTTCTTAGGAAATGTTTTAAGTAAGTGATATTTTAGAGATTTTATTATTATTTTATAATGATATATGAAATTTCATAAATAAATTCCAAACATTTTTTGTAAGTTTCTCATGGGTTGGGCAAACTGAAAACTGAATTTCAGAAATATGGACATTTGTGATTGGCTGGGAACTTTGAATTGAAAAGTATTTTTGGCCGGCTAAAGTTTAATTGCCTTAATCCAATCAGTTTTCCTATAGTAAGAGTATATCAAGATTCCTCATACAGATAATTTGAGCTGCAGTATTTGTGAATAAAAAAGCAAAGTAAAATGAGGTGCAACTTTATTTCTTCTCTACCAGCGGGTGACCGAGCTCCGCTCGGAGAAAACAGGTATCGAAGCTAACTCGAAGATTTAAATTTTCAATTGTGATTTATCAAAACAATACATGCCATAAGAAAATTTGTGAAACCATTTGTGAAAGGATAACCGGTTAAAGTGCACCATTGTAAACTATTCGAAACAAAGTTAGAGTTTGGAAAGGGAATTATTCTATTCAAAGGTAAAGTAAAGGTAAAGATTGAAGTGTGTTGAAGTTCAATATTTTTGACAAATTTATTTAGAAAAACCAAACATATATACATACATAAGAAACGTATTATAAACCTATAACAGCATAAACATAAAACTTTATTAGTTCGCCCTATTGGCTATAGATGGCAGCACGTTACAGCTTGAAAATTTAAGTAGCCCTTATGGCGAACTAATAAAGTTTGAAAATATCCTATCTGTAACTCCGAACTGCTCGACCGTAGCGCTTCAAAACCGCCGCCAATCGATTCCTCGTGGCCAAAAACCCCAGACCCCCAAGTTTACCGGAGTTTATTAATTCTGGGGCGATTTTCGACTTGGCAACCATTCCTCGTATTATAGTATTAGATATTACCCCGATATGTATTCAACTCTAAAACTTGTTCTCATATAAGCTTTAGAGAAAAAAAATCAAATGATATTAGCATTTATATGTTCCAGCATAATTATAAGTACCATTATAAAGTTATTGTTACTTATGGCACTTTTTACAAGCCCGCTGACAGAAAGTTGTCAGTGATTTAAGCCTAAATTGAAGTCCCTTGTTTATTCTGTAGAGCCAACTAGGACCAAGAATGAGACTTAGCTACTTCATGCTTCGCATTCACTTGTACAACCCCTTTTTACAGGGGGGTTGCATTCACACTACTCATAGATAGAACACAGAATAAACAACTTTGCCTGTACCGGAAAGGCTAGATCACGAGGAAGACACGCTACTCCTATGCCAGGACAACGGCCCATTATAAAGTAATTTTATTAAAGTTATGGTGTTTTTCTGATTAAAAAAACAGTCCCCTTCTTCAGAAAATTGAAGCTTGCTGTCAAAAGAGTCATTTAAACAAATGCTACTCGACAAAACATTTTTTTAGAATGCGTATACGTATATCGGCACAAAAATATTAGTGGTGGTAATTCTAAAGTGGGCTGAAAGTGTAAAGGAGGCGTTCCAGCTGAGATAATGGCCTGCCCGATTGGCATCAGTTCAAAACTATGTGGTCCCTTCTATACTATATATAGCATCAAAGTAGAATATAATTCCAGCTGCAAAAAAACATTATCAGACAAGTCCACAATTTTGTACTTTTTTCTTTAAAATGAAAACTAGAGAGCAGAAAAGTGTGAAGCTCTTCCACAGAAACCTGTACCATTATTAAGATTTATAATTGCATATTAAGTGACCACAAAATAATATATATGAGAGAAATATAAAAAAACGAACATGGGTAGTTAATCTGAGCACTCAGTCCACCGTGAAAATAATGAAGAAATTCTAGTGAAATCTTTAGCACATTTTCGCAGTCATTATCCTTAAAACAATCAAATATCTAGTAACACATTTACTTAACGAGTGGATTAATACCGTACTCACTTTTCAATGAATATGACATGGGTAAAACAATTTTTTTTTTTACAACTTATCCACCTGCAAAATCCCTTACATGTTTATAGAGGGTGAATTCCTCTTACATCATGTAGTTGGAAGCAACTGAGGATATTTTTGCTTAATAATATACGCAATATATAGAAAAAAGATCGAATAAAACTTTATTGATTATAAATCGTTTCTCACCATTGTTTCAAAACATCACCATACTTTCCAATACATAGGTTTAAAATAAAGTTGTTAAGTAACTTCAATCACACATAAGAAAATATCTACTCGAATCATACTGAGGCTTCATTAAAAAAGCAATTTTTAACAAGAATTTCCAATTGTCAGAGATGTTGAATACTTCAATTTTAACTGCAATTCAGTATAGGAGAAAAAGACTATCAATTTCTTTCAATTAATAGTTTTCAATTCTCCTTTTCATTGCTGAATCCTCATCAATAATAAAGGTAAAAATGTACACTATTCTTCAAACCAGATTGTTTGTCATACTGCCATCAATTATCACATGTACATTATTACAATATATAGTTTGGAGGACAAATGTGTGCACCTCAGAGCTTTTTATATAATTTTAATTAGAACATTACTTATTTTTTGAAGTTTGATTTTGACTTATTTTCACTATAACTTTCCCAACATGCAAATAATTTTTACATTATTTTAAAATTCAAAAAATTATCTTTTCAAAGGTATTAATTTTCTCGCCATGTACTTTTCTAATTTTTAGCAAATTAAAAAATATATATACTAAACATATCTTACACCGATGCATTTTATTATTGTAAGTAAATTTCAAATAGTTTTTAGCCTTAATATTTCACTTTTACTTTCCATCACCCCTGTTAATGATTAAGATATGAATATTAGGCTTATTTTTCATGTTCAGAATATCCAGGTTTGAGTATAGGGTAGTTTTTGAAATCCATGTTTGAGATTTTGATTTATAATTGGGTTTTAACTTATTTATCAAGATATGGCAACAAAATATTTTTTGATGTGCCTTTCTTTTAAATTCTGCCATTCTTTCCTGAAATAAAATTGGATGTGTAAAGATATAAAAACAAAATTAAAGAAATGAATATCCCAATGAACTGAAAGGTACAGCTTCTAAAATAGTACGTGTTATGTTTCTTTCAAAACTGGATATTTATATTTTGCCAAGGAAACCATTAAAGCCAAGTTTGGCAAAGTATTTAATAGAAATTTTTAACAAACACTAATCTTGTCGAATCATTAGTCGCCAAAGGTAGGTAGGGCTTAAATAAGTGCAAAATCCTACAATCTTTTGGCCTTCCTTGGGTTTGGGGAGGTAGGATCCCCAATTCACTATGCCATCGAATGCTTACTGATTCTCTCATGGCACATGAGAAAGCCAGAAACAAATCTCTAGGAAAAATGGCACAGGTGAGGGGCATCGAATACCCTTTAATGCGGCAAGATCCACTCCATAGTAAGTCATATTCATAAACACCAAGACTTCAAGATTACACAATAACTGAGATCAAAATGCCAGTCAAAATCAGCCGAAATTTAAACTTTAAATTGATCAAAAGTCATTTAAAAGTGCATTTCTCGAAAAGTAAAACAAAACCACAGGAACCAGCACGGACGCTATAGATTTCTGGCTCTACAGTGATGTTTATTTGCTGACACATGTCACACAGATGTTCCCAATGTAATTTATCAGTCTTTTCTTTTAAGTCAGTATTCTCATTTCCCAGTCAGTTTAACCCATCGTCGCCATTTGTTTAAGCATTCTTGTCGCCTCAATCTAATTATTACTTCACCAAAACTTAATTACAGTCGTGTAGGATTTGACATCAATGGGGTTATCTCAGGAGATATCAGGATGGTTTGTAGTCACCCACTTTCTTTCTTTTTTTTCTTTCTTTTTTTCCTTTTTTCCTTTCTTTTTCTTTCTTTCTTTTTCTTTTTTTTCTTCTCTTTCTTCCATTCTGTGTCCATATAACTGGTTAGATAACTTAGTGCTATAGGCACCGATAACATAGGATGGCGTTATGTTATGTATCAGGTTCATATTAATACTGAATATTATATAGGATACTTTTGTACTTGTTGTTTTTATCTGATATTCTTACCTGATACTTTTCTCTGATACTCTTGCTTGGTAGAGCCGGGGACTTGTTTTCCCATCCGAATGAAATTAAATGTTCGGTAGGTATCAGTTACACTTGCACTAAGAATGGTAGGGAGCTGATGTTGATACAGAAATGCTTCCAAATTTGAATTTCACATCTTCTAAAAAGGTACTGACGACGATTTGCCTGTGGATTTGGATTTGATAGATAGACGTTTTGTGGAGAAATGAAAAGAAAAAATTTTACTGATATCATTAATATAGCAAAAAGCGATGATTCTTCAGAGGTATTATGCATAAGTACATAGGTCAAAAAGCAATAACAGAAGGGTTAGAAGAAATATTCGAAATTTGTGCTTTAATTTAGTCACTTACCTTAAAATTCTAAAAATTATGGGAAGGAAGTTTTACCATTCAGTAAAATAATTGTCATAAAGAGTAAACCATTATTATTTAATTAGTTTCTATATGACAGATTTGGAATTTCCATCCCAACCACTTAAAATTGGGGTATAGAATAAATTTATGCTCACAGAGTGCGTGTTTAATAGCAATTAAATTTTCGAATCCACTGTATATTTGGGGGGAGGGGATGGAAAATATTGTTGATCCCTCCATCTAATTATTACTTCACCGAAAATTGAATCCAGTCGTGTAGGATTTGACACCAATGGGATTCTTTCTGGACACACTTGGATGGTTTGTCTTCTCCCTCTTATTTATTTTCTTTTTCTTTCTTCCATTCTGTGCCCATTCAACTGGTTAGATAACTGAGTGTTATAGGCACCGGGGGCACAGGATGGCATTATGTTCTGTTTCACAAATTCGGATGCCCTTAGACTCAGTCTCGCCCATTGTATGTTTGAAGGAATGCTTCCAATGCCGAAGATAAAAGGAGGAGATAACCATTCGGTGTGAGCTGTTATTCTTGGGGCTGGGAATGAGGGATTAGAATGTTTTGAACGGGGGAGTGCGAAGGATGGTTGTCACCCGCAGAGGGAAAATCATTTGTAACTGTCTCCTTATCGAAAATGTTTATCTATTCCTGTCACTGTCAGCTGCGCTTCGGGCTGTCATTGAAGTCTTTAATCGATGCTTCTTGCTAATCGTTACGCACGATATAAGAACGCAAGAGTTCTTTGGTAATTTCAGTATAGTAACTCCATATATACATATTTTTTTAATTTCAAGCATACGAAGTACAAAATAAGAAAGGATTGGACTTTTCCAACTATTCGAATTCGAGGTTTTGATGAATCTCCAAATATCAAATCTCCTGAAAAACATACTTCAGGAATTATATCTGACTGCTACCCAGTCTATTTGACATTAAATGGTCATAATAAATAAAATTTTAGATTAAATTTAATACGCACTTTTAAGGTATCCGATTAGATTAAAACTTGAATTTGTGGAAAATATCCCATTTTCATTCCTTTTTCAATTTCAAAAAAAAAAAAAAAAAGCACTTTTTTGTTTCCAGTGATATCTCTATTTTATCTCTACTTCAATTAGATGCCAAGTTATAGCTAACTGTTGACACATAAATGGTGCCCATATATAAGCATTTGAAACCTCAAATGCATTTTCGGAAGAAGGAATTCTTTCATAATTCTACTGTACGAGTGTTATCGAAATGTAAATTTATAATTAATGCTCGTTATGTTATGTATAATATAATAAACTATGGATTTAATGTCGAATACTCTAGTAATGGATATATAATTGCTTAATGTATGTGTTACTGAAAAAAAATTCTAAAATTTCACAGATAAACTCATATATTATAGTCAAATATTTTATTTTTGAATATATTTCTAAGATAATAGTTAGTTTCCCTTAAAGATGTTACACTTGTAGCATAGCAAAGAAAATATAAAAAATTGTAACAATTTTTTTTTCTCTGCAACAATTCTAGTTTTTGTAAATAAGTGCAAAAAAATTACTTCAAAATATGCTTTTTCATCAAAACCTACATATATATTTAAATAATCTCATTTTTTAAAGTCATTTAATGTTATATTAACCAAAAAAACCTCTTTTAAATATTGAAATATTTGCTTCTTTTTGAAAATTCCCCTCCGAAATAACATATACACATCATAGTTAAGCCCAAGGTAGCAAAGGCAAGGAAGCAAATATATAGTAAGTTGTACTTTGTATATATATAAGTAATACTTTGTAAGTTGTATGCGATAAACTTTTGGAGAGATCCCTTCAAATAGTTTTTTCGGTTACTTAAAACAAAAATAAGAAATAAAATTTAATTTTAGTAGCAATAATACTTATGAAATATCTTTTATCTAAGTCGTTGCATTTTTGAGCTATCACGTTTACATGCAAAAATAGACAATTAATCCCTTAATGGATTTGGCTCAAAATTGGATAAAGATCTATAGTCTATGCTAATTTTTTTAAATATATATTTTGTATTTTCATTTTATGATCATTACTTGTGTTCTGGCATACATTTTCTTTTGATTAAAGTTTGCTTCAAAAAATTGATAGATATCTGCATATTTGCTAGCTAAAAGTATCGAGTAATCGTGTTTACAGACATAGAACAGATAGATAGAATAGGTAGATACAGACATAGAACAGAAGATAGAATAGATAGATACAGACATAGAGCAGATAGATAGAATAGATAGATACAG
>JAPMOQ010017871.1:0-12063 GCA_026543055.1 Argiope trifasciata
TTCCTAACAGCTTTAGTTTAGTTTAGTTATATTAACGTCCCGTTTTAAAGCAACCACAGGGCTACTGTGGGACGGAATTCGTAATTTTGAACCGCGGTCAGATGACGAGAACGACACCTATCTTCCAAGTAGCAGTTGATTGACTTACATTTATAAAATAAATGGTTTCGTTTTTTTTCTTAAATTGTTAATGCATCAAGAATATTCACTAAAATCATTACGGGACTAGAAGATTACATAAAAATTCAGATTTCGCATATTTTTAAGAATTATATTCATTGATTCAAGCAATATAAATATAATACTCTATGTCATTTAATATATATTTCCCACTGGAACTATATGTCTATTTCCAATGTTCAAGAATTAAATACTGGGCCACTATCAAAGTGACGAAACTGAACACCAAAAAAATAGAGTGAAACTTCATATTTGTTATACGCCAACAAATATTTTATGCCACGGATTTTAAAAAATATATAGTGAATTGATTTATAAAATTTTATTCTTCTCTAGGCAAGTTTTCTACACATAATAAAAACAATTATAAATTTTAAAAAATAATGTAATGATTAACATATATACAAATAGTGAATAAATTTACTAGCTTTACTTATTTTCCAGACATTTGATTTATAAATGAATTCTAATTTCGTCATTTAATTGAACATAATATTTAATATTTACTTGCTAACATAATAACAAATATTTTATAAAACCAATTCAAGAGAAATTTTTCTGTTAATAAATAGTTCTTGCACCTTGAAATCAAATATATTACTTTCATATAAATAAAATGAATTATAACACATTACTACTTAGTTATTTTACATATAATTGATTGATAACTATTTAAAATTAGAAAAAAAGTTAATGGGGTAAGAATAATCAATAAACAAGGTATATTTCTTTTTTAGCATTAAACTACAAAATAGCATGATTGTAAAACAGAATTCATCCGTATGATTTAATAAACATTTCCACATGAGAGAAGTTTTCTTTAAAAATATGATTTGACATTTAAGATCTCATTTATCATTGCTCTTAAAATGACATAAAATAAATAACACATTCAAGGAAAGGCAACTGACACTATTTCAAATGACTCAGATTTTTAATTACACAAATACATTAAATTTCTTATATTGCATACATTATGAAATTGAAAATAAAAATTAAAAATGTATATTAATTGCATAATATCATCTTTTTTATCAAGAAAATTACATGATTATCAACATATTATCAAAAAATCAATATTATTATAAATTATAATATGCCATAACGATAACATTATAAATCTAAGCATTTATAATTGGTTGTAATCTTATCATATACACTGAGTAAAAAAAAATTGTTCTTTTAAAATTATGCAATGAATTAAAATTCTAGATGTTCGACGCATGCAGATTTTATTTGGCATATATTCTTTTGTAAGAATTAAAAACATGATGACATCTGTAACTTACAATAAGAAAATGAAAAGCTATTTTTGGTACGAATAAAAATTAAAGGATATCTACTATAAATTTTAAAAACATTTTTGGTCCGCAAATAGAAAAGAAAGATAAAAGGGTAGGTATAAATTAAATTCAGATTTGCTTTTCAATGTCATTTTGTAAGAAATTACATTAAAAAAATTTACATCTCGTAAATGTTGTTACGAGTTCATTCGTATATTCCATCATTCAATGCCAAATACTATTTCTCTATTTTTTCCCCAAAAAACCGAGACATTTGCGGAAAGAAAAAGAAGACAAGGTGAAAAATAAAAAAGTCACATTAAAAGGGAAAAAAATGTTCCACGTGTTTAAACATCTAGTACAACTTTTTCAAATTTAATCAGGGCTTTCTAATGTATTAATGTAAATAATTTTCTAGTATAAAAAAAACTAAAATTTGAGAATTCTTTCTCTTATTCTAAAGATTCTTTTTTCTTAAAGAAGAAAAAAGAAAGATAAAAAAAAAACTAAATACACACTGATGAATGTTTGTTTTAGGAAGAGCATATGACATCGAAGACAAACCGACTATAAGTCAGATGAGAAAAAAATTTAACTCAGATGTTCCAGACGATTTCTACTACAACTAGAATTATTATACTAAATAATTTTAATCCGCTACCGGAACTCTGAAAAATTATTCATCTAAAAGCAGAAAAGTATTTTTAAAAAGATGAATAAAAGTGCAATGATAAATTGGAACAATGGTTCCATACTTACAAAGTCAATATGAATGAAAAACATTTTTCAAACAATGAATGTCTAACAGTGAAAAGGAGATGCTACACGATTTTCAATTCTATAAACAAGATGAATCACAATATGAGACGTCAGATATCCTATTGATGTTTGCGGCTGATGAGTTACCAGACTATAAGCAGATGTTCTAAACAGAACAACAAGCAGATGTTCTAAAAATGTTTCATTGGTTTTTTTATTCTTCTAATTACCAAAGGCAAACATCCTAAATACAAATAGCAGTTTTTTACATATGCTTCGTCTAAATCTTCTCTCATTAGCGAATTCTAAATAGTTATGCTAGCAAAATTGAAGAGTACAGGAATTTTATTTTCACACCAGTAGCGTTCTCTTCTATAGATATTCTTCTCACAATGAGTCTTTATAGAAATGCATTCACTATCACTTAATTCGGTTGTGGTCTAAAAGATGCAATTTCATATATTTAATGCTATCCAGGTGAGAAAAAAATCCCATTATTAACATACTAAAAAACACACATTATTTACTTTGGACATTAGAAGAGTGCATCTAAAAGTTCTCTTCTGCTGAATTAACGCTGATAGCACAGATACAGTTCAATTTTAAAATAATATTTCTACAGATAGTATCAAATAACATGGCTGAAATTTCAGATTCTTTCTATATTTCTTATGAGAAGTTATAGTTTCTTCGTTCAAACTATCAAGTAACTAAATTCCAATAAAGTCCTCGTATTCTGCATCTAAAATGTACTTCATTACCAGATTGTATCAAATTTTCAAGTTCATTCGAATTTTCTTCTGAATTCACAAGCAGAAAGTGATCATCAATTTTGGCAACAGACTAAGCGAATTCTAGGATTCTCTCTTTGCTAATCAGTCTTTCCTACTGTTGCGGGGGAATTTTTTTGTTTTGAGTGTTGTTGTAGTCACCTGCATATTATATTCAGCAAGATCATTATTAGTTCAGTCCACAGGTATTAATTTTCGCTTCTCTTTGGGTTGTATACTACTTTTTTACCAGTATGATTAAGAAACAAGTAATTTAATCTGAAGTTTCTATCACGTAATCTGTTGCACTTATTACTCTCTTGTTTATTTTGTGGAGAAGTCATACTCCTTTTTCTCACTCGTTTTTTTGGAATAGATTGAATCGTTTCATCCTTAGTATAGTTTAATTTTTCTCTTTCACATTTGCCAACTTTGCATTCACTGAAATTCGAATTTTCTGCATCTATTTCTTTCTCTTGTCTGTCAGACACAAATTGTTCCTCATCCCTTGCGTGTAATCCAGTTTCTATATATGGTGGGACATATAGGGGTATTTCAAATTCATTATTCTGACCTTCAGTACACTCTGTAATCATTTCAACAGTTCGAATATCAGACGACCATATAACACTATCTTCAAACTTTTCTTTGGAATTCAATTTATCAGTATCTCTCAGGTCTTCACAGTTAATTCCATTAATTATATTCGTATCAAATTCATTTTTGGAGTAGTTTTTTTCAGAAGTGCATGACATTCTTATATTATCAGCATTAAAATTTTCAGAACAATTTCTGAAATCAATTTCACCGTACTGATCTTTGGGAATGATAATATTGCTTTCACAAATTTTATTTTCGCTACAATTATTAAAATTATTCTCAGCAAGTTGATTTTCAAATGAATGATTGACAGGAGTGCCATCAATTATATCTTCAGAAGGGACAAGTGCAATGATGTTATAATATTGATTTTCAAATGAATTATTGACAAGAGTTCCATTAATTTCATTTTCAGAAGTAACAGGAATAAGAATTTCATAAAATTGATTTTCGATTGCATTATTGACAGAAGTCCCATCAATTTCATTTTCAGAAGGAACAAGAGGAATGATTTCATAAAATTGATTTAGAACTGAATTACTTACATTTGTCTCATTAATTTGATTTTCAGGAGCGTGATTGACATTTTCAATTTCAATAAGAGAAGTATTTTTTATATTTAATTTTGAATAGTTGCATGCATAATTTATTTCAGTGTTTGTATTGGAACAAGTTTTGAAAACGCTTTCATCTGAGTAATATTCCACCAAGTTAGAATCAGAACAAGTGGGATTTGGAACAGCCATTTCATTAATTCGGAGCTCTTTTTCGGCTTCGCTTTTAGATCTATGGACAGATAGCAAGCGGGGTCTTACAGCAGGATAGTTCTTTTTTAAAAAATCGCCTTTGTTCACATTATCGCCAATTTTTAGAGAAGATTCCAGTTCATCAGCCTTCGTTCTAGAATGACTCTGAAACGTGTTTTCATGGAATGTTTTGGTTCCATTATTTACCAACCATTGTCGAGTTTTCTTTAGAGGAGTCTCCTTATGTTTCTTACGACGATCTTTAAAACATCTTTCGAACAACAATTTTTTTTGGCAAAAATAAAATGATTTCTTTAGTTTCAATTTTAATTTCTCTTTTCGGGTCAGTTTTAAATACTTTTTCTTTATATCATTTGCAAATGAAGAAATGCATAAGCGTGATTTTAAAACTGAAATTTGTTGCTGCACGCCATTTCGAGAAGTATCTCTTGATATGGACGACACGTTTACAGGAGCTACGTTCAGTGAGCTACCGAATTCACGAACATCATTTGTTGCAGCTACAGAATCATTGCCATCAAAAGTGACTACGGAATTTAGAAAACTGGATGGAGCAAGTGGCTCCTGAAATTCGTCCAAATTTACACCCTTTTCTTTCAAAAACTTTAAAAATATTTGTTTGCAATTGCTATTTTTGTGAAATAATTTACATGAAAGGATATGACTAACGAGTTCTTGATGGTCAAAACATACCCATGGTACAAAATTCAATAATGAATAAAAGTCCTGGCTTCTTGCTTCAGTCTCGGTTTCAGTCCATCTACAAATGAACTTCACTACAAAAATTTCTGGTAACAAGTTAAATGTATCCTCTAAAAATGTTTTAATTTCATCGAAGGTCAATCGCAAGGTTTCATCACTTTCTAAAATCTCAGTAACATTATCTACCATAAACGAAGAAACATTTTTCTTCAGTGACGGTATGTCACAAGTAATAGAAATTTCGTTTAAACGAAAGCAATTGTGTACAGTAATATTCTGGTTTAAAAAATCTTCGCACACCTTTTTAAGGCTTTCCACTTTGAATGTATTGGCTAGTTTAACTAATCCAAAAACGTTATTTGAATCAACTGTTGTTACTCCAGTGTATAAGAAATCAAGAAATAATTTAAAAATTTCCAAATCATCACAAATCACTATGAGATTGTTTTTTAATCTGAAGCTGTATTCAAAATAAGTACTGCGCATTGCTAAAATGTTGCTGTGAACAGGAAATGTCACGCCCTGTGCACAGAGAAAAGCATCACAAAATTCTCCACATTCACGCTGTTTCAGCAATTTTTGAACCACTGAGGATGAATGATTGGCATCAGTGAAACTCATTGGATTAGAACTAGTAGATTCCATGATAAATATTATAACGAAACAATGAAATCTACTAATAAAATTTCTTTTAATGAAATGTTTTTTTGAAAGCACGCAGATAATAATTAACTATTACATCATACCAAATATTTAATGTACTGAATGTAGTTAATTCAAAACTTTCATTCATTCAGAAGTTCCATTTTAATAAAACTGCAAAATCCAAAGTTCTTAAGATTCATTTCTAAGTCGAGTGATACGAAATTGAAGTACAAGAGATTTCGTAAATATATATAAAAATTAATACCTTTACACAATAGTTAACTTGATTCTGAACATAGGAATTCGGTTTCCGTTACATGAAAACGCAGAAAATACTCTTTTAGATATTCAATTTTGAGTTTTTTTTTTCTCACAGGACGGATGAAAGATTAAAAAAAAAACATTTCATTAAGGATGAAATGTTTTGCTATTCTGCATTCTGAATATCGTAAATTATTTTTCTTTTGATCACTTCAGCAAACTCACCACTCTAGAATGATACTACCGAACAATCTACTGGCAGTACTGAACACTGCAAACGATTTATTATGGAATGAAGTTGCGTAATCGATTCTGCTATGAATCATTGCTTACATTAAAAAGAAAAAGATCAGCGATATCTTTCTCATGAAGAAAAAGAAGATACATTTTATCTTTCACATGAAAAAAAGAGGATACGTTTAATGGTAATTATGATGATTCATATGAGGTTTGAAAAGGATAGTTTAAAATAGAATCCAGATTAACTCCTTAGTAAACGCTAAATTGAATGATACATTATTATTTTAAACATTTTGACCGAGCTTTTTGATAAAAAATAAATAACATTTTTCTGAGAACTTGCTCAGCTAACATTTTTTTGGGGAGGCTGACTGCTATTATTTTATTTAAAGCATCCAAATTGGATATATTTTCACAAATTTATATATTCATGGAAAAAAGATTTCTGTATTTCCGCATGATAAATTTACCTTTTCTTACATAGTTATAAACATTTTCATTATAATGCTTTATTTCTTTTTAATTATTCTGCATTATTTGAATACCCATTATTTTTTATTAATGTATTTTGTTTATTTACTGATTATCACTTTTCAACTTTATTTTTAATTGCAAGCTTCAAAATAAAAATTGTTTTGTCGATATTATGAACTAGTTTCATAATAGAAGTTATTACTGAAGCTACCTTAACATTTCTTTTTTTAAATGTATACTAATTAGAAAAGCTATAGATTTTTATTTTTTAGTTTAAATTATGCATTTTGATTAAGAGTATGAAAGTAATAAATATTGAATATATTCTTTCCGTTTATTCATAAGACAGAAAACCGTTAAAATTTATTTGAATCTCTTGTTTTTAAAAGCACTAGTCAATACAAAAGTGGACGGATGTGTAAATAAGTACGACGGATTCCCAAAACATGCATACATTTTGAAAACTAACATATAAAATTAATAAAGTTGAACAATTAGTGACTTTATTTAATTAACAGATTTCAGCATTTATTCGTTAACTTGCTAATGAATTATTAAAAATAAATATATAAATGGAAATATTTTGGAACAGAATTGGAATAAATAAAATCATTGTACTTAGCCTCGCTAACGAATAAATTTATTTTTACAGTTACATTTGGAATCGATGCTTATATTTCAATGACAAAGCAACAAACAATAAACTAAAAGCATTTTTAATATGTGAATAAATTAAATATGAGAGCAACTGTTAAACGAATATACTCTAATACTATTTTGAGATTCCAGTTCAGTTTTCTTAATAGCGCTTCTTCAGTAATTATTATCAGCATGGATTCTTCTGATTAAAAATAAAATTTATAAGTAGAGGCGACATGACATTAAAAAATTAGCCAAAATGTTTTTTATTGACTCATATTATAGCTTTAATAATTCGAAATATACCTGTAAGTTCCAGAGATTTATCTGTATTTTCAATTAGGCTATTTAACAGTTTTTATGTATGCAAGAGAATAATGTCGCCATATCCTTTTTTCATATTCTCAGTTTTAAAAAAGAAAAAAAAAATGATAAAAATTGAATTGCATAATTATTGTTGAAAACTTTTAAGTTAATCGTTAACGATATAATTCTTCTATTTTTACATATTTTAAGAGTGGAATATTCTTTTTTTCTTTTACATAAGATTGAAAACTGTGTTGTTTTAATAAAATTTTATTCATGTTGTAATAGTGTTTGTTTAATGTAAGGTTTTTGAAGCAATGGAAACAAATAAGCAAATACTTTTGTATATGAGAGTTTATATTTGTAGCAGAACTGTGCAAGGTATCAGCTCAGTGATATATATTTTTCATATAATTCTCATGTTTAAGATTTAGGAATTCCAAGCTTTTCTTTTTTCTTTTATACATTCATTACGCAGGTTTTAATTGTTTATTTTCCTAATTTATTGCCGATTTTTAATATAAATACTTCAAAATAAGTTTATCACCTTTTTTTTCAAAAAAACAAAACAAAAAATTTTTAGTTCATTCTATGGATTTTATATAATGCCATTGAAAAGATTAAAACTTTAAATTGCTATTTCTTCGTGCTCTATTTTTGTTCGTATGTTATTTTTTGAGTTGTCTAGAACTGTTTCTTATTCTATAACTGTCTGTGGGATTAGCAATAAAATATGTAATGCATTTTGAAAATAACATTTAATTCAAAATTAATAAACTTCTGAGATTTTTTTTTTCTATATCTGACAATAACAAAATGCTGAAAAAATATAAATATCAGAAGCAAAAAGAAACGAATTAAGAATTTTACAAATAACTCACAATACACTAACTCAAAACTCAGTTTTATACAGTGTATTGTGAGGTATTAGTAAAAAATTTTGTAAAAGAAATATAAACATATTTAAAAAAAGTCCTACAAATTTTTAAAAAGCATGTTTTTTAAAATTTAGTTTTCGAAATTGTACTATAAATCGAAAACTATATTGTCAATAGTTATAGAATGTTAGCATGAATAAAATACAATATCTAATGCTGAGTTTACACTTGGCCAGTTTTAAGATATTAAGTTGGCAGCGCATGCATATATGTTTTCCACAATTTCAAAAAGCAGATTCAGACTTTCCATGCTTGGCTATAAGCTGTCGTTTCGGCTTCCTTGAATTTTTCTTTTTCATTACGCATCGTTTTAAAACGACGGATATTTACTCGAAGAAGAATGTTACGTGGTAAAAAAAAATCAATATGCCTAAATTCAGAAAATTATAGAAATAATGGCAAATATAATTAAAAAAAACAACCTCGGATCAAAAAGAACAAAGAGCTAAAAATGTTGGAATTAGTCTACGATATATAATTAATTTTTTTCACCCCCCCAAAAAAAAACCTAGCCAAATTCTACAAAGCATGCGCAGTAAGAGAAAATCGCAATACAACAGTACGTTGTTGTCGGGACATTTACTTGCCATCGACCTTTTCAGTCTTTTTACGCATGCGCAGCGTACTTGCAGTCCTATAACTGGCCATGTGTTTACACGGCATAGTTCTAAATTATAATAATAAAAAATATGTTTAGATGACATCCTATTGTCTTAAATTAAATTATTTGAATTAAAACTTTGCACGTCATTTTCGCTTCTTCTAATAATTCAGTTGCATTAAATTCTTAGTAATGTGGCAGATATCAGGCATGAATGCTTCTAGATTAAAGGCGTCGGATTAGATGAAGTCCATTGAAAAAAAAAAAGCATTTCAACAATAAATACTATTGCATAAAATATTCCAAATTAAACAGAAAATTATATTGTATATAATAAATATTGTGAAATGTTTTTCAAATTCCTATTGTTTATGTCTGTCGAAGGTTATCGAAATCCATGCAAGTGAATTTTTTTATCTTTAATATTACCACCCGTTCTAAATATTAAGTTTTATTTAAATTTTCTATTTGAAATTAATATAACCAGTATTTCTGGTGACCCAACTGGTCATTAACAGGATTAGAAATAAAAAAGAATGTGCACTCGACAGAACAGATAGTTTGTACCAAGATCTATCTAATTTGGCTCATATATACTTTGGAAGAAGACAATGTGCACATAGTTGCGATTTTTTTGAAAACTTAATTAAACTTCTAATCTAAAATTAAACAAAATTTTATTTTTTCTCCAATATAGTTTCTAAAAATGTATTTCATCAATCTTTTTTTTTTTTTTAATTTTACATTCCAGCAAACTTTGAACCATTATTAAACACCTTATCACGAAGGATAAGAACAAGAACGAGGCAAAAGAATTCTGGAAGAATATAAAAATTATCTATGAAAGTGAGTATTAATATTGCAGATATATTTTTTCTGTTTTCGTTTACGATTCGAAATACTATCGATATTCATACAAAAAATAATAATAACGTGCAAAATAGTGAAATTAAACTTCTGTTCTTAATACAAATGGGAAATTATATTTCAAGAAAGCAAGTGACATATTTAACTAATTCTGAGAAAACTCTGTAGATGATTTAAATTTACATTTACCATATACTATTAACATAAAGAAAACAGCAAATTTTACATTGTTCTAGGTTAGAATTCAGGATGCATTGTTAAATGACTGGAAATAACAGTGTAGTCATTCATTTTTATTTATTTATTTATTTATGAATTAGCTGACAGAAAATAAGAAAAAATGCATAATACATACAGAAAATCGTAAGATTTCTAAACTTGTATGAAAATAAAATTTGATGTTTAAAAATATTTTGCTAAAAAATGTATTGCGCCCAAGTTATATAAAATATTTAATTGAAAACCGTCGTCCTGACATAGGGGCAGCACATCTTCCCCGTGATCTGGGATAGAGTCCCAGTTGGTTGTTCTTTTGTGTTCTATCTGTGAGATGTGTGAATGTGCCCCCCATTCGTTAAAAGGTGTTGCGCAAGCGAATGTGCCGCATGAAGTAGCTAAATTGATTATAAATGTCTTTATCAAGAAGAAAATTCACAATATCGTCTTTTAAATCCCAAATTCTTTCAAATACTTTTCCAGCACTTAACGAACGAACTTTTGAATAATACAGGGTATCTGAATGCTCAGCATGTACGGACTTCAAAAACTGTTGAAACTGGCGATGTAATAATCCACCGGATCGAATCATATTTACTAGTTTTAGTTAACTAGTAATCATATTTACTAGTTAACGATGAGTAGGAGTGGTTTTCATGTTTGCTCTTGAAATGGCGTTGAATGTTATATTCTTTTAAAACTGCAACAGTTGTATTGCAAAGTAAGCACATAGGTTTTTCTTTAAATAAAGTAAAGAAATATTTCCACGCCCATTCTTTTTTAAAAACTCGACATTCTGAATCCACTTTTCTTTCTTTAACATCCATTTTAGACGTTACCTACTACGGTGAATAACACACAAATACGCAATTGACGAAAGCTTACTACTAACTAATACTCTTGCGCGGTTGTTTGTTGAGGCAGTGGGAGTTTCGGGGATTACACAAACAATTACTCGAGTCACAGCGGGTCGTTGCAGATGACTAACTAAGTCGCTAACTAACTGATCTTCGGGCGGCCTCGCTTGTATTTATACCTACCTGCAAGGATTGCTCGGGAATTGGAGTTTTGCGGTTCTTTCGGAAAAACAGAACAATGAATCGAAAATGCGAGTGTCTGGAAGTTTCGAGCGAAGAGGAGTCAGCTGTTTGGATCGGATGGATTTGTCCAGAATACTATTGTGTTTTGAATATCGCCGCAGGTAGTTTTTATGCGGGTCTTCACATTACGAAGTAAGAATGGTTCAAACATTCTCACGACGGCACTCTTAAACGGGCCGGATTAAACCTTTCCGCGGGCCGGACTTGGCCCGTGGGTCGTAGTTTCCCCATCACTGGTTTAGAGTATATGAAATGCCACCATAGGAATAAAATAATCCGTGCAAATTGGAATTAAAGCGAAGCTTGGGTTGAGGTGATTAGAAAAAAGTACTGAAAACAATTTAAAATTACTACATGTTTATTTAAACCAACCTTGTGAAAGAACATAATTTTTAAGCTATTTTATTTTTAAAAAATTTCCTTTATGATCATTTTTTCTCTAGCGCCTTGGAAAACTATTTCAGTAAATATGCTATTTATAAACATATTTCAAGAAGATTAGAGCAATTTACTTAGAACATACAAATTTCTTTTTTTCATCTTTAATTTAACGTACATATTTATGGATAATAAAAATGAAAATGTATTTGTCGTTAAAGTTTATGATTCTTTTTTTTTTCTTTCTGTTTACACAGTTGAAGTAGTAGACGAATGGATAAGATGAATTTAATATTTGATATTCTCTGTGTGTTTATTGCGTTCTAACAGCGTGTGG
>JAPMOQ010017877.1:0-20416 GCA_026543055.1 Argiope trifasciata
GGTCTTTCATATATACTTCCAGATTATGGCATGTTTTGCATTAGCTTCAGTATATTGTGAAATGAATCTAGTGTGATATTATTCGAAATATCACCTCCTCTTTTGCTCAACTTAGCTTTCAACTTAATATGCATCTACATTAATAAAGATAACATAATATATATTTAAGAACAGTATCGCTTCTTATTGACCATTTTAACCATATTTTAAACCTATCTGAAATTTTAAGATGATTGGCTGTTTAGAATTTTTGACTATAATGCCTTACCATAACGTAGAGCATTGTTAATTTTTAAAAACACCTTACATAAAATGAAATAGTTACGTGTATTCCAATTTAAAACAATTAAACTATAGTTGAAAACGAAAGATTTTTTTTTCAAAAAAGACGTTAAAAAAAGAGAAATTGCTGAAAAGTTAAATATATATAAAAGTTGTATTGCATGTAAAAATATGAAAATCTTTGGATGATAATAATCTCTTAACAATTTGGTGAGAGGCTATATGAGATGGATGAAAAAAATACTGGAGACGGGCTTAAAAAATTCGGTATTCAGTTAAAATATGATGAAATGTTTATTCAATACAATTCCTCTTATGAAGGAACTATGCATTGTTTCTCTAATACACAGTTAGGTATCAAATTAGTGACGATACTGGAAAGGAATTTAGGAATGCGTTGCCTTAGTCTACCTTTGCCATTTATTACTGCGTTGATTTTGAATTATGCAAATTCTGCATAGTACTTAAAGGAATGTTGTACCATTGTTTAAAGAGTTATTATGAAAACTCCGAAAGAATCGCTGGTGGTGAATACTGATTCCCAATTGAATTATCTAAAATAAACTTTAAAGACACGATATTTCTGAGGTTAGAGGAATATGCTGACCATGGTACACTTCTCACTTCATCTCAAGTGTTCTTCTGACAAGTTCTACTGCATGAATAGAAGCATTTTCATCTTCGAAAATTCCATCTCCTGCAGGAAATGAAAATTGCATCATAAAATGGATCTTAGTCAGTTGAAAACTCTTTCTATTTCTATCCAGTGAGCATTCCTTTCAGGGTTACGATTGGGCCAGCAGAAAAGCAAGACAAGGCTTTCCGTATCGTGACAGATCCATTTCCATAATCTGTTGAAAGGAGACAATCACAGTTATACGCTCATGTAGGGGGTTCGTCAAGCCTGTAACCATCCTATTGTGAGAAATGTTAAAGATAATTTATTTGTCCATATAATTCATTCTCGAATATAAATCCACAAGATTTTGCGATTTTAATGTCACTGTAGACTATTTTGTGTTGATATTTGTGACAAGTGGTTCAAAATAGCTATTTTGCCTTGAATTTTCTGTTGATTAAAGTGTCTCCTTACTGTAATTATTGATATGAATGAATACAGATGATGGTAAAGGCTCTACTGTGACTGATGCTGCTTTCTTTCTTTTTTTTTTTTTTTTTTTTTTTTGAACATTACAGTCACTTTCAATATCAATCGGTCTCTTTCACTCAGCTTTTTTCCGCCCATTATTTTGTCTTGCAGTGTTGTATATAGATTGTCATGACTTTATACACTGTATTTCTAGGAATGCCTTAAATTTGAGATGATTCGATCACAGTCGGACTCCTACATTTGAAAGTCTGCGAAGTCTGACATTTTAAGCTTTTGACAAAACTTCAAGAGGTATACGATTTAACAAAAGTTACGTCCTACTACCATGATTTATACTTTTTGTATGAAAAAAAATTGTAGCTTTGATATATTTGATATATTAATGCATACGAAGCGTATTTGAATGTGGCCCTTATTCACAGGCATTTACATTAGTTTGATAATGGTTATAAGCATATTTTAATTATTTTATCTAATACATAAAAATGAATGTTTGTTTTTTCTTGTTGTATACGCTGCCATCCATGTTTTTCACTGGGCCCGTTGTATGTCAGACAGCCATGAAATTTATTTGTTTTTCCTGTAGATAGAAAAAAAAACATCGTCTACCCTAAAGCATTTAAAAATAAAAAATAGAATAAGTATTATTCTTTTTGTCATCCCTAAGTCAACAATATTTCTAATTTCAAACGATATTTCCAAAATTATTTCTTTGGCCGTGGCAACGCTCCGAGTACCAGCTAGTATATTAGATATTCTATCTTTTCTCTAATCCTGGATGCTTACAGTTTCAGAAATTTAAATTTAAAAAAATCGAGTACCTTAAAGTTGATAATAGTTGAACAGTTTAATAATCAGAGACAGAATATAATGATTTGTCACTACTTTATAATTTTTCATTCAAGATTATGCAACTATGTGGATCTTATTATTATGTCCGTATTATCTACATAGACAAAGAAAGAGGAAGAAAATTCCTTAGATATTAAATTCTTTCCGGATTTAAAAAATTTTAAAGTTTTTAAAATCCAGAACTAACGTTTTGATACCGAAGTTAATCTCTTACGTGTCCCTATTTTAAATAAACAACTGAATACGATGTGAGTTAGGGAAAAGGAATTCAAGTGATATGATCATATTAGTATACAAGGAAAATCGTACAATATTTATCTAATAGATATAGGATGATATAGGATTTTTACAAACTCTACAAACTTGATTGAACTACTCAAAATTTTGATTACAAAATTCTTAAGCCTGCTGAAACTACATTCTAAGCTCTGTGATTTTCTTCATTTTTAATCGGTGCTATTTGCCAAAATATATTTTGAGTGATATTTATATTATAACCGATGCATTCAATAGATTTAACTATTCTAAATTTATACTAAAACCGTTGTACAATTTATAAAAATTTTAAATGAAAACTGTTATTACAGTGCAAAAAAATTATTCAAATTTTTATTATTCTAAGCTAACGGAACTGTTATCTTTCTTTAAAAGAAATTTAAAAGAATTCTATTAAAATTGATGAAACTAAAGAACTGAATTTGCATATTCATTAGAAAAAAATGTATTCTTGTCTATTAAGGGAATTATTTTACAGTTAAAAATACTTTTTTTTAATCCTTCATTAACATTGAATGTAACATTTGTTTAAAAATTGAAAATTCTACTATCTAAAAAGCTAAGTATTTCATTTTATACAATGCTTTTAAATTTTTGAAAAAAAAACTTAGTTCCTTAAAATCTTTTATTTGATTTCGTTCAAATATTTCATCTCAACTTGCTACCTTACTCTTAAACCACTATCATCAGTAAAGCGCTAGAAATGTCTCATAACTAAAGTTGCTGTTAGCATTGACCCATTAGGTAATTTTTCATATCATATTTCAGATTCTTTCCAGTTGTGCAATATTTAATTATGAAAAAGTATTTTTTTAGGTCATTACGACTTAAGACACTGGAAGGCCGCAAACGCTCTGGCCACTTCTGATCCGCGCACCCTGTTTTCTTGCGACCAACTTCGAACCAAAAGAGGCCGATGCATGATGAATATTCAATTTCCATGCGACCGGGCATTTTTCTGTGGGCATTTATCAATCAACAGAAACTAGAATGAGAATGTCACTTCAATGCGAGAGTTTGCCACATGTAGAGTGTTTAATTATCAGCAATTTGAGCCATTCCTTTTTGGCCCAGCTGTGCTTCAGGGTTATTCCTGTCGGTGTGTTTCCAAGTGGCATGGTGATATAGTGGGGAAGGCATTTGTTAATATAATTAGATTCGAAATATATATTACATTTCCGAGTGCAATAGAGGTGAAATTTGTGAATATGTGATCAGAATTTTCCATTGAGGGTGAATGTTGATACAACTAAAAATAATGTATCTGGTCCAGTTCTTGTAGTCTGTGAATATATAACCATACATTAGACTAACATTTCATAAATTGATGCATTCGAAATTTGCCATGAGTCATCACCAGACACATCATACATAAAATTATATCAAATTATTTGAAATTGTACCCATTTAATATTTTGTTTAACTTAAAAATAAAATCACTGTTCCAATTCTTAACTTTAATTGTTTCATCATAAATAAAGTAACCGGATGTCCCAAGTTATTTAGATCAAATCGATTTTATGCTTTGTCCTGAATTTGTTTCTCTTTTGAATAAAATAAAGTTGGTGTCTTGTTTCTTACTTTTAACCGTCATAAGACTTATCGTTTCTAAAATAACCGGACATCAAAAGACTAGGACGGCCCCAATTTTAATCTGAAAAAATTTGTATCTGCTTTGAATAAACTGTAATCGCCATTTTGTGTATTTGTTTATTTACCATTCCTCTTCATATTTTAGCATACCAAGTTTGTGCATTAAATTGGTGAATTTTTTAAATTAAATTCTATAAAAGTCACTAATAATCTAAAAGCAAAAAAACAATCAATTTATAAGACAAAATGACTTGCCCTTATGTGCTCCAGAGCTTGAAGCATTTTTTTGAAGTTATTATATGGAATAAAATAAAAATAAAGCTTTCGATTATGGTGGGGCATGCAAAAAAAGCTATAAGTAGTTAATTTTTGAATATTTTTTAATTAGATCTCAGTTAATTTTTTATTATCAAATGAAGAGTTATTTATTATTTTTAGAGTTATTTTAAAAATCTTATCTAAAAATAACTCTTAGTTAAAATTTCCACTGTTCTACAATCGCAGTTCTTTTTATTTTCACATTAATTGCATTGGCTGTCAGTCACATCTTTGAAAAATGGTGCTGAAATTCCATTCAACAAGTAAAGTATACCCAATTGTTTAAATAAAGGTAATGTTTCGTTATACTGGCATAAAGAAAAAAAAATTGCCAAATAAAAAAAGGGGGAAATCGTCAAAAATGCCAAATTACGGCAAATTTAACATTTAAATTCATCAAATTCATGTTATTCGTTTGGCGTCTTTATTTGCGTTTTGTTCATGGTTGCAGTGACCTGGTGGTAAGGTGTCAGGTTCGGAACCGGAGAGTTGCAGGCTCGAGGCCCAATTCCACCGAAGAACCGTCGTGTAGGGGGGGGGTCTCTCGCACGTTAAATCCGTCAGGCCAAACGTCCTCCCGCTGGTGTAGTGTGATGTGGAGACGGGGGTGCCAGTTCAGGTGTTGTCCTCGTCATCTGACCGTGGTTCAAAATTACGAGATCTGTTCCAAAATAGCCCTAGTGTTGCTTTACAACGAGACGTTAAAATAACTAAACTTAACTAAAACTAAAACTCGCGTTTTGTTCACATTGGTGGCATTTGTTTTATTATTCGCTTCAATTGGCGACCGCAGTCGCGTTTGGCTCATATTGGCGACATCTTAGGTCCGTATAAAGGAAAAAGCATAAAAATTAGTTATCATATAGACGGATCATTGTGTTTGGGCTTTACCATAATGGGGGCCATTCTCGTCAATATACAGTTATGCAATAGCAACAATCCGATTTCCGTGTTACCCTGGACGCTCAACAATGGGGGTGTGGCTCGTTTTTGGTCACTGATATTAAATATCCCTTTTCAAAAGACCAAAGTTTAATGAACTCGTTCAAAAAGTTTAACATTTTTATTAGATGACATCAGTCATTCGATTTTATTAATTTGTTGCCATGTTTGAGAAAAGTTTTCTCATTTTTAAAATAGAAATCTGTATTTCTGTAACATTTCTCTGGATGACCACTCTGTATAACTATTACCCTTCCGACAGACCCTCGGGGAGACACATCATATTGGGGAAGAGATGTTTCCGGCATGGTGGTTGGGTCTCGCCAACCCGGTGGGTACAATAAAGGAGGGGAATCTGATTCCTCCGTCGATGACGGGACGTACTTCCTATGGGAAGGTTTGTACTGTGGCCTTAGGACTCAACCACAGTTCCCGTCAGTGTTGCTGTAGCAGCCGTCCGGTCAATCAGTTTTTATTTCTGTGTGCCTTCGGGTGGGACGAAGAGTCAGTAATATGGCTACCCTTCCAATAGCCTCTTCGTCTGGCATGGATTTTTTTTCTCGTAGATGTTGTGTTAAATAAACTTGAATAAACGATTGCTCGCACTTTCATTATCAACCATTTGAATTCAATCGAGTATCATTCCTTTCATTATCCTAATGTTGGCTCCTCCATTAAAAGAAATAAAACGAGCATCTATCAAGAATCAATCTCCTCTAATTAAACTCTTTCTGCGCCTAGGTGAAGTGAACTCTTTAATGAGGTGGTAGGTTAAAGTTCCATGATTACTAAATGCAAACCAAAAATCTATCCTTGCTACATGTATAACCTTTTGATATCTAAATGTTTAAATTTTGTTTTGTTTTTTTGAATTCAGGAACAATATTAATATAATTTAAATTATTTGCTTGGAGTTCGAATTTGTTCATAATTTACTCTTCATTAGATAACAAATCCTTTTTGTGAGGGTTATTGTAGCTTCAGCTCATATAAGAGCATAAGGGAAGCCTCTGGCATTTTTAAACAATGTTCAAAGGTTTTTGTATGAACCAGTTTACATGCTTGTGAGCCGGCTCCTGGCACAGGGGTAGCGTGTCTTCCCCGTGGTCTGGGCGTCCCGGGTTCGAGTCCCGGTTTGGGCATGGTTGTTACTCTGTGTTCTGTCTGCGAGGCATGTGAATGTGCCCCCCTGTAAAAAGGGGTTGTGCAAGCGAATGTGTGTGTGTCATCTTCATTTGAACTACAAGTCAGACTTCTGCCCTCTGGGTGCTCAAGGGTCTATACCCTCAGAAGCTACTGCACCCCTTTTCCGTGGAAACACGGACACGACAAAAAAATATGCTTGTGAAAGTATAGATTGGCAAAAAGTCAACCCCTTTGGTTAGTTTAGCTTCAAATTTGACAGAAATCTACACATTAGATATTAAATATGCTTGCCAAATTAATATAGCCATGTCCGTTTTATAGGGGACGTGTTGGCTTGATGGTAAGGTCTCGGCTTGTGGGCTGTAGGGTTTTCAGGTTTGAGACCCTATTCCACTGAAAAACCTTCGTGAAAGAGGGTCTGTTCCATGTTAAATCCGTCTGCCCAAGCGTCTTCCCGTTGGTGTAATGTAGTGGGGAGAGGGAGGAGGCCATCTCGGGTGTCGTCCTTGTTATCTGACAGAGGTTCACAATTACGAGATCCTTCCCAATATATCCCTAAATAGCCCTAATGTTACTTTAAAACGGGACGTTAATGTAATTATAACTAAGAACTAAAACTAATTGGAACGCGCAATGTAGTATAGAAACCACTAGAACAAAGCTTTTTATTTTAATACAACGCTTTACCGGCAACTGTTTCTATGATTCACCAGGCAGCGTTCATATTCTACATGACTGGAGATGAATAGAAGGTTTAGTGTTTAATAAGAAGTGAAAAATATATATTATATCAGTGATTTTTGGGTATAAAAACTTTATCATCTGATATTGGGCAAAGAAATAAGTTTATAATATTCTGATCTATCCGGGTTTTTGTTGTTGTTGTTGTTGTTGTTATCTATCCTGCTCTTCAGCCACATACTCGGGATTGTACTGTACTTAGATACATGAATTTGGTGTGTGCTCTTATTATTAAAATATCTTTTATTGCTTATGTTGATTATTCTGTGGTCTTATCTTAATAAGCCAATAAAAACTATTCAATATTGGTGATCACAAAGAACTACCTTGTAAGTAGGTCTGTTTGCAGGTTACATCCATCAGGCCAAACTTCATTACGCTGGTGTGGCGTGGTGTGGAAAGGGATGTTAGCTCAGGTGTTATCCTCGTCATCTGACCGCCTTTCAAAATTATGAGGACTGTCCCAAAATAGCCCTAATGTTCCTTTACAACGGGATTTAAATACAACGAAACTAAACTGTCCGTTTTGTAGTTATCATGTAAAGTTATATCCATAGAACTTGACCGATAGATTTATTGTGATTAAATTGCGCTCCAAAATTTGATAGAAATACAAAGATTTGAAGTAAAGGCTAGGTTTTATCCTTGTCTCTAAATATATAAACACAGTGCCAAACCTGTGTTTCTTTAAATCGCTTAAGTCTAAAACATTGCAATATATAAAACTCTCGCGTTCATATTTTTTGACAATGCTTTCTTTAAATTTTGTATGAAGAAAGTAAGAAGATATGATTTCAGGTTAATATTGTATTTCTTTAACTCCTTAGAAATTATTAGAAGGCAAAATGGAAATATTTCGACTCAATTATTATTTATTACAAAACTTTTTTTATATGACGTTAATATAAAATAGTTTAGAAAAACTCCATCACCTAATAGCCGGTAAAAGACATACTCTGTAATATATCCAATATTTTTTTAATGAAGAATCGAGCAGGAATGCTGAGTTTATTCAACTGCAAGTCAAAGAGGTGTTATTTCAAGGTGAAAGGCGCCGTCAGGTTGAATGCAGACAATTGCAAGAACCCCCACACGAGACCGCGGGACTTCATGCATACTATGTCTTTGTCATAACGGCACATTGACTGGCTTTCTTCATATCAAGAGAATAACCGTTAATTTAACCTGATTGCGTAAGAGGCAACTGTTTTGTGAATGCAAAGGAAGTGGACAAAGCTCCCCTTAATATCTTTAATTAGTATCCATGGTCTGTAGAGAAGTGGTTGGTCCGATCTAAGGAATGTGAGGGAGGTAATATCTTCTGTTTAAAGGTGACTCATGCCATGAAACTCTTTGTTAAAACTGTATGTCATGAAGTTCAGATACTATCGTTCCGCTGAGTGATTTTTTGAAGAAGTTGGTTATTTCATAAGTATGGAAGTAATAAACTTTTGCATAAGCTAAACAGTTATTCCGTAATTTGATTTGGCTTTAATTTAGTTTGGGCTTTTGAACTTTTGTCCTTCAGAATACCTTGATTTGTCTTGCTGCAATTCTGTTTTCACTTAATTGGTAAAAGAAGAATACTGTTAGATACATCATATCTTTTGATTTCACATTTTGCAATAAGCAATAGATCATGTTCACTAAACTAAAATAAAAATTACTTCATCATATTTTAACTTGTTGACGTTTATTTTCAATTCTTGCTTATAACGTTTCTATGAGAAATTTAATCTTTAGCCATTGGAATCTACAGCAATAACTTGTCACCATGTCTTAAACTAAGAAATTACCATATTAACTAAATTTTATCAGTCTGAACATAGACGTAAACTTCTTTACAAAGCTGCGCACCTCGAAATGAAGTTTTCAAATTGAAAGATTAGAATTTCAAAGTCATATTCTAGAGATGAGCTCCATTTTATGAGGATCTGGTGCAATTCAAATAAATTGTGTCATTCATCAAATGCTTCCATATCCGTTTCCTGAGAAAAAAAAATTGGAAATGAGTATGTAAATATTTCACGAATGAAAACATTCTTATAAAGACTATGTAAACATTTGAAGTATGAAAACATTCTTATGATGACTATGTAAACATTTGACGAATAAAACCACGTATGATGAGTATGCAAACATTTGACAAATGAAAACAAAAATGTCAAAATTCAGATAAATGTGTAATATTCTCCATATTTATTTTCTTTCATATAATTATGAGTCATTTTTTATGCTTCATTTATAGTTTTTGGATGAAATTTTTACAGAGGAGTTATGAGAAACAAAGAACAAATAAAGAGAAAGAATAAATAAATAAATAAATTTATTCCTTAAGACCTATAACTAAACTAGCAATGAATTTTTTGAAATTCAAAACTCGTTCTATATATATATATATATATATATATATATATATATATATATATATATTGAATTTTTGTATAAGAGATTGGAAAAAATTTCTATGAAACTAAAATATAGCATTTAAATGATATGCTTAAAATTATACAGGTGACTTAAGAAACATATTATCTTGTTTCTGAATTAAAAAATAAGCTGTATTCTGTATTATATCTGTAAGCTGTATTTATCCGTTCTTTAACTATTAGGGTTCGAGTTAAAAATAATATGAAGTTTTCAGTTTTTTTTTTTTTTTTTTTTTTTTTCACATCGTGAAGCATTAAAACAAATGCAAAAATTTCTAAAAGAATATATTATTTATTTTCTAGTTGAATATATTACTTATTATTCTATTTCTTTCCTGAGAAATTGTCATAACAAATTTTACGGGAAAATATGCATTAGTTTTTAATTCATGAAGTTTTTAATAAGAAAATTCGATTAAAAATTAGAAAATAACTTCTAAGAGGAAGAAAAAAGGAGAAAATATCTAAGATGTGAAATATAATTAAAACTTATGCAATTGTAAAAAATGAATTTAATTTTCCAAAAAATAGGCATAAAAATGAAATTCCTAAGATGTTATAAAAAAACTATTCAAACATTAAAAATATTATAAAAAATTCCATAGTTTCGCAAAAAATCAATTTGACAAAGTAGTTACCTACCTTAAGAATACAACCTCATTACATTTTTTGAAATAGGAATTTTCACGTAATATCCTTTCTACCATACTGAAAATTATTATCTGGTGAATTATTTTTAAATTCTATCAACATTAATGAATAATTTTTTTCAATTATTTAAAAATCCTTAATTAGTTTAAGTTGAATTTAGAGTCACTGAATCATTATAGTTAATTTTTTTTCTTAATATCCAAGATATTTTTTGATTGTGTATCCGTTTTGTTAACAATAAAAGCTATTGATGAAATTGTTTGAAACCAAAAAAGGCGCCCTAATGATTTACAAACATATTTTCATACGATCTATTATGTTCAGTTATAATCTCAAGGTATTTTCCTTCCCAAATTCAAAAAAAAAAAAAAAAAAAAAAAAAAAGTATAAATAAAGCACATTGTCAGAATGTTTTATATTATTCGAAAGAAAATTTATTTATTTACAAAATAATGTATTTTTCATTTTATTTTTAAATTAATTTTATTGCTTTAAGTGTATATTGGAATCTTTATTTTTCTAAAAATGTTTAAAAAGGAATATCAAGAGAGAAAAAATCATTTTTTGCAATTAAGTTTAATGTTTAAACCATTGAAAACACTTATGAAATTTATAAAATAAACAGGCAAAGCAATACTTCAGTATCAATTTGCATATGAAATGATGAGGGATTAAACTTTCTTTATCGAATAATACCATATAAATTCAATTCAAAAGAAATTTAGACTTTAGGATAAATTTTTTTTTTTAAATTTAAAATTATTTTGCAGTCCAATATTTCTTTCGTTTAGATAAAATTCTTTAAGATTTTTTTTTTATTTCGGGAAAGATTAGAAATGTATTATATTTCGTATGAAAAACCCAAATTTAATTTTCAATTAATACTTTTGCGATCTAATCAAAAATATATCATAAAAATTTAATATTAAATAATTAAAATCAATAATTTAAAATATTCATGAAAATGAAAGTTGATCCATTTATCAGTTAATATTCGAATGCTGAGTGAAGTTACATCATGACATTTTTCAAACTCAATTATTTTATAATTAATATTACCTCACAATATCAAAGGCTGTTTTCAGTTTTTCATTTATTTTTCCGTGTGAAACATTAATAAGTGTTTTAAATTACAAAAGAAATTTTACCACTTAAGCTTGGAGCTAATCGAACTTTATATTTTTAACCAAGATAATTAAAAAATGTCAGAAACAGATTATTAGAATAATGAATACTAAAAAGCATAGATAATTTATCTGCAGAATAGAAAAATATGAAGAATAACCTGTAAGTTTTTTATGTTTCTTTCTCTTTAAGAATCTAAAGAATGTGAACAGTGTTTAAAAATGTAGACAACAGATGGCAGCACTAGCGAAATAATTTCAACATTAGATGAGAGGCCGGAATGTTAAAGTTTCATACGTTTAAAATCGCATTTCTTGCATGTGTATATATCCTTAAATAGCTCTCCGGTCAAATTAATCGGCCTGCTTTACAGTAAGAAATAAAATTTCATCTGCATTTAGCATACATACTGCAGATGATTTTGTTAAAAAAAATCAGTATATTTATAAAGCTGCGATGAGTCTCCGCTTCCTTTTATATTTTACTTAAAAGATATCATAAGATTGCCACATTTTCCACAAATTAGTTAGGAGTGAATTTGTGCACAGTTAATTATAGCTATTTATTAACTCAATTCAAAAATTGATAATGTATTTACTCTTTATTACGTCGTATTTATTAAGCGATATCAATTATAAAATACAAATATTTTTCCCGGAGACTCATCGTGAGTTCTTAAATCAGGCATTATTTTTAATTAAATATCCATTTCATATATGAAATTTGAGTAACAGATTCATTCAAACATTGAATTGTATAATTAAAGATTCACACATTTCAGTGAACTAATATTGATACGAATATGATTCTGAGATTCTGGCTCCTCAGAATAAATATTCATATCTATCCTATTCCTCACTGTAATCACTCACAAAAGTTTCTACGCTTGACTGCGATTGACGGATGGATCAAGCAAAGTCAAAAGTAGAAAGGAAACGTTTTTCTATTATGGTTAGCATAGAAAAATTGAGCAGTCGTTTATGCACTATTAGACGGGATAAATATCATTAAGGATATGGATTGAAATAAATATTATCACACTTATCACCTCGCATCTCTTGCTGTCAGAGAAGTAGGACAGGTTATCATAAATCAAGTTCGAAAATTCATACCGAAAACTTGATATAAAGTATCTAGTTCATATCGTTTCATCCAATTGTATTTCAGAGTTTTAAATTAAACTTTTCTACAATTATTGCTGTTTCTAATGGCAATTGTCATTGAAAAGCCTGCTTATAAAAAAGCCATAGCCATTTAACCTGAAATTTTGAGCCTCTTATTTTTTTTACGAGTTAGACACTCAGGAGTCACAACCCTTTTTAGGGGGCGGACTTCATTCATACATTTCATTCAATCATCTACTGACCGTAAGTTAGACCTGGATTAGAGAACGATCCCCTCTGAACCAGTGCTCCCAGTCATTTATAAAGTTCATAACCGAACCGATATTTTACAATTCTGTGTCATCAAAGCAAAAAAATAGCATCCTCATGCAATAGCAATCGCTGAAAAATAAAAAATAAGCCTTATGTTTATCAAATCTTTGGATTTTTCCCATCTTTCAATCATGTTCTGTGCTCATTATATTCAAATGCGGTTCTTATCTCAATATACCTGAACATCCAATTATCAACATTAGTCTTTAAAAACTCATGGTAATAAAGTACGAAAATTATCGCTAGAAACTCTTCTGAAGCTAATTTACTGTTACAATATCACTTTCTTCTCTTATTGAACTAAGACATCGGACTAAGTTCGAAGGAATATTTTTGAAAAATTGGATTCTTAAAAAAACTCCTTAAAATTATGGTTTTTAAATGCATTGCCAGTTATAATACAAAATACAATAAATACAAAAAAATTTTTAAAAAATATATTAAATGTTGATATATAGGAAAATTTGTTGTAAATTTTAATGAAATTTAACCAATACGGTTAGTACTCTACACAAAATGGTAATGCAGAAATCCTATTTTTCTTCTTACACAAGTTATAGAATCTAATGATGAATGAAATGAACCAAAATCTAAGAAAAATATCATGATGGAAAGAAGTTATGGATAAAAATATACGTATATATGCATTTTTTCCATAAATTCGCAAATTATTTTTTCTTAAAATACCTATAAATGAAAAAAGTAATTCAACAACAATAAAAATTTTGGTTCATTTCATTGCCCACAATATTTAAAGCACACGCTGAAGTTTTTATATATATACCCCAATTAGTTTATGAGATATCATGTTAATGGTGGAGAATTTTAATGAAAATTAAAAGTTTTGAGAAAATTGACAAACGAGTTTAAGACAAATTTTAGATGAAAAATATGTGGCCCTGGATGATGGGTAGGGCTTTCTTTTGTCTAGAAAAGATAAATTGTTTTGGAAAGAGAAAATCTGAACTACAAGAAATAACAATAAAAAAAAATAACTCGCCAATGTGTTGGTTAACCAGCGTTTTTAACGTAATCAGATACCTTTATCAGGGTTTTTAAAATGTTGTAGCTCTAAATATCCTTTACTGTGAAATCTACCATTTCAGAAATATTCTTCCGCTGCTAAATTCGAAACCTTGAACAAGGCAACTTAACCTTAAGATTGAAAGCTTTTTCATACTACAACAAAAATGTTAAGATTTCATTTTATTTATAGAATCAATAATTATATTAGTTCATTTTATTTAGAGTTAAGTAAAGTAAAATTGTTTATTACTTCTTATCTAAGAATTTACTGGTGCTGCCATCTGATGAGATTCTATTAAATCTATCACAGAGTAAATATTGAAATAAAATTCATTTTCATTTCAAAGAATTTCATAGAATTTACATGTTTAAATTGTTAAATAACTAATTTTTCTATTCTTTGTATTCAAATTGTGTATTGGATAATATGAAAATCTTATGTAAGATGACTTTTTTATATTGCATGTATAAAGCCAGATTACAACGGGTTTTTTTTAAAGTTTAAGATGTGTGTATTAAAATAGGATACATACGGTTCAATATTTAATTTTTCCTAATTTGTATAGTTAAATTTCTGTTTGATAAGTTATTAAATTTCGTTTGATAATGAAATTTTTGAACGAAATGAGGTTTCATATTTAGAAGACCAAATATGTCTTGCTTGTTTGGTAAATTAAATTAGCATTTTGCTGCGATTTTTTTAAATAAAATTAATTTCAAAAAATCATTTTTATTAAAAAGCAAGTCAGGTGCAACATTATTTTGAAATCCAAATTCAAATCTTTGTATGATCATGTTATTTTCTTATTTATCATAACAATATTTGATATTTTAAATACCTGTTTTCAGTAGTTTCTCTGTAGAAGATTTACATAATTTATTAGGTAATTGGCGCTTTATATTTATAATTCTTCAATATCGGTTCTAAATAAATATTGTATATTATAAAGCAATATATACTTTAGATTTTTCCTACAAGACCTTACACTGGTTAATTCTTCATTAATTCACTAAATAATTACTTGGGTTGTTCTTGTATTTTATTTAATCACACTTGTCATTTCAAACCTTTTTTCTGTATTCCTTGAATACTTTAATGATATAAAAAATACCGTGTTTTAGTAACTGGATTTTCTAAATCCTTGCAATCAGAGTGACAAAAAGCTATTTTTTGTATAATAATCCTTTACGTCATTTTAATGGATTCGATAATTATACAGTTCATTTTCGGTACAGTTATATTTTCAGTTATTCGAAGATTGCAAATTGGTGAGCCAGTTTTGCATAACATCCGTTATATGTATGAACCTAGTATGATAGCTTCCATCATGAAGATCAACACCATCCCACTACCCTACGTCCAGTTAAGGAAATTTGGAGTTACATGTACTATCATGTTGTAAAATAATTTTTTTTTAAATAATCGTTTGCTGTCAGAAAGATGTAGCTGCAATCGTTAGCTCTCGCATTAACTCAAGCGATAGAGCTGTTTGTCTCATTAGTTTGTTGCAATATAGAAGTAGCTCCAGGTGCTACCTCCAGTTTATTGCAAACTTGAATAATTGGAACTACCTCCTTTTTGACGCAAACTCTTCAATTGTAGAGGCCTTTACATAAAAAATTTTAGCGTTTTTTTAAATAATATGAGAAATGAAATGAACGAAAAGTTTTATTGTTGGTAAAATACTTTTTTCATTTATAGATGCTTTTAAAAAAAATTGTTTTAAATTTATGGAAAAAAATGCATATATGGTTATATTTTTACCCATAACTTCTTTGCATCTCAAGACTTTTTTAAAGATTTTAGTTTATTTCATTCATCATTATATTCTATAATATTTGTGCAAAGAAAAATAGGATTGCTGCATTACAATTTGTATAGAATATTAATCGTTTTTATTAAATTTCATTAAAATGTACTACAAATTTTCCTTTTTCTCAAAACACATTATAATTTCAAACATTTTTGTTGTATATATAGTATTTTGTATTATAATTGACAATGCATCTAAAAACCATAGTTTTAAATGGTTTTTAAAGAATCCAATTTTTCAAAAATTTTCCTTCGAACTTAGTCGGAGACCTTAAAATTTTGAATAGTTATATTTTTAATGGTTCGTAAAGTTGAAATAGATTTCTCTGGTAATATAACAAAAAATTTACTTCATGATTGCAATGATTAAATGGCACTTGTTATAGTTACCGCCTGCCTCGTCATTTTTATCTTCACAGAACTTCATTTTCTGCCAATTTATCAATCCTTATTCTGTCGAAGAATGAAATCTGCAGCTAAATCATTTCAAAAAGTCATTCATTCATTCAGTTAAGCTCTCCAAAAAGTGACGAGGAAGTTTGCTATAGCAATGTGAATGATATATCTTCACATAAACACATGAATGAAGTTTTGCAATGATTTAGTTGCAGATTTCATTCTTCGATAGAATAAGGAGTGATGAATTGGCAGAAAATGTTGTCTGTAATGATAAAAATGACGAGGTAGGAGATTAGAATATTTTGATTGTTTTTTGAATCTTGAATCGTACGTAATTTTGCATGGGATATTACTAATGATTAACAGCATAAAGAATTCTTGGTTTAAAAATAAAGTAGAAGGAATTGTTTATATTTTAACATTAATCAAACTGTGCGTCATTTCTTAAAGTGTAGGTTAAATATGATCAATTAGAATGGACCTTTGTGAAAGCGCGAAAGATTTGCGTCGTTCCTTTTTTAAATTCTATTGGTGAATTCTTTGAGAAATATTCTATTAAACGTGAACATCTTATTTAATTCTCTACGCTGAGAATCTATTAGTTGTTAAAAATTAAATTATTTAGATTTTCCGATCTTTATTCTATTATTATAACTGTATTTCAGGAGACTATAAAGGTGTTTTTTTTAATTTAAAAGCTTATCTGCATGCTAATAAATTGTGCAAAATAAGAAATGTAAGAAATGTCTAATTTATACATTCAAATAATTGCAAGAATAAGTTTTCGTAGCATTGATTTTTTTCTTTATTTATAGCAAATTCATAAATGTATTAGGCCTAATCAATCACTAAGGTGATTAATAACTTTAATTATGTATTATTGTATTAAGCAGTTAATCACATTTATTGGAATATATAATATATATAATCTGAAATGAAATTTAATTTAAATCGTAATTAATTTCTCAATTTTGATCCTATCTAATATTAACTTCATTCTAATATATTCTCTTATTTATTGATCTAATTTCAGAATTTTAATTTAATTAATGGGCCAAGAGCTCTGTTTAAATGCTTACATCTGCCCTTTTATACACACCGAATGAAAGGATAAAAAAACTTTCAATTTAAAGAATTTTTTAAACAATATGTCAACAATTCCCTCACTTAAATCGACAAGTGTAAAGAAATACCTATAATCTTTATCATAATCTTACAGTATTTGGAAACTATTCACTTCTCTTTACGACCTTGTGTCGTGCTTCAGATTGACATACTCTGTCTCTTCTTGCTGGTCCCAGGATAAAATAAATGCGAATTTAAAATTTTAAAAAGTGACTGTCTTCGGCACCGACTCATTTTCATGTATATATAATGCTCTTAATCTACGTTTAGTGCAATTTTTTAATCCTTTCATCTCCAGAGAATGAAATCAGAATAGGCATGTCTAATTTCTGCTTAAAAATTCATATTATACATTTACAATTGTAAATAAAATATTTATAGGCACATGAAAATATTTTCTCGGTATTTATGAATAATTCTTTACAATGGAATGAAATCTAAAGACATAAAAAAAGATATTTTCATGGAATGTCTCTACAAAAAAGCCTTGATGAATATCTAAAAATATTTTTGCAAACGATTTTAGTGGAATAATAAAAAGATGATTATAAAAATGAATGAATAAATAAATAAAAGAATCCACCTCAAGAGCATGATGCCATCGCCTCCGAACAAAGTCACTTTCGGGCTTAATTCTAAGTGACAGACGATAATTGCGTTTGAGCTTTGAATCTGCCGAATTCCAAATGCATCCATCATAGTTAGTGACACGAGAAACTTCAAGTCGAGAGGCGATATCGCGAGGAGCGAAAAAAAAAATCAAGTTGTTACTGTAAATTTATTCTTTAATTTCTATGCCAGGCATCAACCTTCATAGGGAGAAAAAAAATAAGAGTAAGAAAAAGCTTGGGGAGAAAGTTGAATGGTTGACAAGACGGGGGTGAAATGCTGCCGTGTTACGTAAATTGGTTTTATTTGTATTCTCGCCGTGATTGTTGCAAGCTAGGGGGCCGGGGATTTCAAAAAAAAAAAAAAAAAAAAAAAAAAGGAAAGAAAAGAAAAGAAAAAGAAAAGATAGTAAAGAATCTGTCAACTTTCGATGTACGAGGCGAGTTTCAGGTGCGAATGTCAAATTTAAGGTTTATAAATCGTTAATTTTTTTTTTCTGTTTTGCTATATTTTATACGGTTTTCACATTTCGATAAGTAAATTTGTGGATCTGAAAGATATTTATAAAAATTAATGCACTGTGGAATGCCTTACCAAGGATTAAATAGAATTGATCATTTCACTTTCATCAGTATTATTTGAAGGTATACATAGATATATAAGTAGAAAAAAAATAAGTAAATTATATATGTGTGCTTTTGCAATCGAAAAATGAGTAAATCTTGTAGAATTTTAAGAAGACTACTTACTGCAATGGTTCTCATGACAAGACTTCAAGAACATTTCTTCATTTCTTCAACCAATTACTGTCTTTAGAACCCAAAACCCCCCTAAATAAATATATATATAATATCTAATGATGTCTCAAAATCTAAATTAAATCTTAATTAATTTCATAATTTTTATCTTAACTTAACCACATTAATTCTAAAATCTCTTATTTCCTGATGCAATTCTATTTTTTTTTATTTAATTAATGCTGCACGAGCTCTGTAAAATTATTTTAATCAGCACCAAGTGAAAGTATAAAAATCTGTCATTCTAAGCAAATTCATTTAAAAGATACTTATATTTATTTCACTTTCGTAAGTCTACATGTGTCAAAGAATCCTTATCAGAATCTCAGTATAAAATCACCAAGGGAAAATATTTTCTCTCTTTTCGTTCTCTTGTATCTATTTATATCATGGTGTGAGTGGACTTCCGTTTCATCTTCGCTTCTTTTTTGTTCATATAGTATGTATTCCGGGATAGAATAAAAAGGTTTAAAAATTCAAAAGTATCTTCTCTCTCTTAAGCCCCAAAACTGCTTGAAATGTGTTTGCATTATATATGTAATGATATTTTAACATGTAATTTAAATTCAAATTAATTTCTAAAGTGTTATCTTAATTTAGACCATAGTAACTTCATTCTAAAAATATTTTCTTAATTCCTGATCCGATTCCACGTTATCTATTTAATTAATTCAAGAAATGTTTTGTAAAAATATTAAGTCAGCGAATCCCACGCTGCGAATGATTGATAAAAGTTGCTGACTTAAACAAATAGTTTTTTTAAAAAAAAAACCTTGTGTTTCCCCTGCTTTGATATTCACACTTGCAGAAATCCCCAACAGGTCTTAATAGCCTATACGCACTTTAAGTAAGATTTTCCCTATCAGTATAAGTTGTATAAGACCAGAGATAAAATGTTCCAGAGCTTTCTGTCATCATTGTCTGTGTCGTCTATGTCCACGCCTTTTTGTAAGTATTCTTTGCCTCCTGCGAGAGAAATGGAATAAATCGAACATATATATTTTAACCGATTTGTTAGAAATTAAAAATCTCTAACGAGTTCGTAAACGGCTAGCTCAAAGGGGTTGGAAATGGTCGTAGAACGGGATTGAAGTTTTCATTTGGATACAACTTCCTTCATATTGAAGATAAAAAAATAAATCCAATTAGCCAAAATATCGCCTTCTTAAGGCGAACAATTTTTGTATTTAAAGTTTTTCTATAACTCCAATATCTTAGAAATTATCGGCTGAAAAGTGATTTTAAAGCCCTAATTTTTATTGTTTCTAAAATCAACAATTTATGTTACCAGATAGTAATTTCAATGTAAAGGAATTAAATTTACAGAGAGGAATTTTTTCAATAAGTAATTAAAATATAAAATGCCTTTGATGTCTTCAAACAACTCCAATTATTAGAAAATTTAGTAAAGGAGACAGCGGAAGACATAGTTCTTTCATATAAATAACATTCATTTAAAAATTCCAAGATGTAATAAACCATGAATAACGATGCTATTAAATATCTTTTTATTCTTATATTTCCGATAATATTATTATTACCCAGTTTTCTGGCGCTAATGGATCTTTTATTAAAAGTCTTACGCAAATTATAGCCTGCCGAAACAAGATCTTTTAGGATCTTTTGAAACTTTCTTTTCTTTGATTGAATGCACTTTTGTCTCGTCTTAAATCATCTTCTGTAAAACAAAAGTTTATAAAAAAAAGAAGTTAAATTGCTGAATTCTGCAGGAGTTGCCATAACAA
>JAPMOQ010017886.1:1507-27331 GCA_026543055.1 Argiope trifasciata
TATAAAATTCTGATAAAGTCTTGTTATTTATGATTTTGATATCGTAAGGAAATATGTTCTTCAAATTCTTTAAACAATTAAAAAATTTATTTTTAATTTAAATTATTACAATTATTAATTATTTAATTTAATTTCGATATCGTTATGAATTTGAAATTCTTTTCTTCCTCTGTTATTTTAGATTTGTAACCGTTGTTAACAAAACATTAATTTACCGATGCAACAAAGCTATTTTTGGTAAAGAATTTTCAATAAAAAGCATTTTTTTTTTTAAAAAATATTAAAAATCTGTCACGCTTTTAAAGGTAATAAAGAAGAAAGGGCAATTAGTTTCAAAATCAACCACTCAAAAATTTCTGACAGAATTTTAACAAGCATGTTTATAAAAAAAATAAGTTGTGACTCAGAAACGGAGATTATAAACAATAATAGTTTCTCTAGTTAAATTTTCCTTTTTTTCATAGAATGAACCAGCTTCTATATTAGATATACAACGTTCTTCAGTTGCTTCAAAAGCATTTAAAGCCGATGTAAATATACTGGAATATAATTTTCCTAGAGATTTATAAAAATGAGCTTCGATAGAAAATATTTCCTCTTTCAAGTGATTTATTTAATAAAAAAAATGAAGGAATTGCTAAATTTTCAAAAGCCACGCATGATAATTATAAATTGCAAAAATGTAAGGAGCTTATCGAACCAGATTAGACAGCTGCTTTTAAAATAAATTAGAACTTGGAAGTCATCACAATAATTTTTATTAAAAATATATTTTTTTCTTTTAAAATGCTCAGACAATTTTCATATGCGTTTCTTTTAGTATATATTTAGGAATTTAAAAATAAAATAGAAAAGCATTAGAAATTTTTGTGCATGCAAAATGCAAAGATTTCAACAAATAATTGTAAAAATATGGTAATTATAAACATTTAAAATTTCAGTCTCAAAGTAACAGTGAAGATTTATTTTTATTATTAATCTTATACATAATTTTAAAATTCCACAAACTCTAGTGTTAAAGATTTTTAGCATTGCATTCATACATTGAAATTATTTGAAAAATCGAGTGTTCAACACACAGTTTTAAAATTCTTATCTCATTTTCGAATTATTAACAAGTTTTAGTCATTTTTATGACATTACTTGGAAAAATAAAATTTTAAAAAGGATCATTTAAATATCAATAATACATGATTGTAGACTAGGTAATCGAAAACGGCAATGGACCGAATATATTATAAATTTAATCCAAACTCAAATTAGTTAAAATAATTCATATACTGCTCATTTAAAAATATACAAATGATAATGAATAAACAAGTTTCCTGTTCAATTTATAAGATTTGTGGAATTGCAAACCATTATCTACTTCAATTACAGAATAATAAAAAATTTACTTCTTAAAAGTTGCTACTGTTTAATAAAAGATAAAGAAATAATATTCCTAAATATTAAAAAAAATCAAGCCCTTTAAAATGTATATAATGAATCAATTCAATTTTAACTCAAAACTTAATTTACAAAAAAAGAAGTAATTACAAATTTCAGTTTTTTTTACAAATAACTACTTATCATAAACTTTTTGTTCGTGAAATTGCTCCTTTCATTATCTGGTTTAGACTTTAAATTAATAAATAATGGGATTTAAGATATAAAAATAAAAAAAGCCTAAAATGTAAAAGATTTAATCATTACAAACGTTTAAGTCACTAAAGCATATCTGCATAGAGCCTGCACAGATTTTAAATATTTAAGAATTTTCTTTTTGAAAAAGTAGATATGCTCCTGCAAGTACCACTATGCATAAAGAATAAAAAATCTGTGATACAAAATATCCTTGAAACGATATGCATGGAGTTAATAAAAAGTAGTTAAAGCATAATTCTTTAATAAAATTTTTAAAGTCATGATATGAAAGACTTTCTACTAAAAGGTTTTTCAGGTATTTCAAACAGAATGGTCTCTGTTCTTAGTAGATATTGTAAAGTTGTTTTAATCAATTATCAAGCGATAAGAGAGGACTTTTATACTATATCCTCATTCAAAAATAACATTTATTAATCGAAACTAAATAACAATTAAAATTATTAATCCAATTATAACAAAAGATGTTTAAATTGCAAAATATCTTGGGAGTTAAGTTTTTTTTTCCTTTCCTATCTTTTTTTGCAATTATTCAAGAAAGATATCATTTAAATGAAAAAGTAACTAAATATTCAAATAAAATAGTAGCTTTTCACATAGAAAGTGCAACTTTCCAAATTTCTGAATTGAATTTAAATGCCATCATATGTAGAGAATTTCAAATGGTTCAGATTCAACTTTTAGTTGAAAATAAAGCTTAATATTGGAACAATTTTTATGGTAATTTTCACAATCCATAAAAAACAAAAATTAAAAATTATGTATGACAAACATAATCAAAGATTCTAATTTTTAGCCCTGGCATTTGGAAATTCCGAAGCTATCAATTTCCTACTATCTTTACTAATAATAAAGTCGAATGTGTGTGTATGCTAGCGAATCAATACTACTCGGCGAATACTCGACGAATATGTTGGCTAGTGGAAATGTGCACTTTTTTTAAAATTAGAAAAATAAAACCGCTTCGAGGAAATTTATTTTAGATTTTTAAATTCAATTTAATTTTTATTCAATTTTTTACTAAAAAATTTAAAACATGTCTAAATTTAACTTAACTTTTAATTTATTTCTTCATAAATTTTATTAATTAAAAATTAAGTTGAACTTTGGCGTTTTTGCCGTAACTTTCAAAAATATTGAATTCCAAAAATTTTACACGGTTTTGAAAATCTAAAAAAAAAAATCCTTTTTAATGATATTAGTTTAATTGTTGTGAGAATTTTCGGCAATTTAAAAAAAAAAAAAATTCTCCGATGCAACTTATTTTCATCGTCCTTAAATATTTGCGTCGTGTGATTTTATTTTTTTCTATTATTAGAAGGTAAATGATAATGATTCTGTTTAGTATGATTTTACTTAGTAACTTACATGACAAAAAAAGAAGGAAAAGTTACAATAATGAAAAATTTAGAAAATTTGTGAGCCGGATGTTTAAGTTTTTAATAATGCTGTATTCTATTGATTAGATTTTTTTATTTAAAAAAGCCATGGATAGAAGGAATAGAACATTTGAAAGTCACTTAAAATAATAGATTTTAATTTGAGACAATATTGCAGAATTATGGACATGAAACTACATCTAAAAGTTTTATCTAAAACCAAACATAACCAATATTCCTGGCGAACCATCTGATTCATAAATGAAAAGTACTAGTACTAGTAGGCGGAAAGTAATAGTCACGTTAGGCGACTAGTTCATTTTAAAGGATGGAACTTTTCTGTTAAATTTGGTGTATACAAATCTGTGAATGTTATATATGCACAGAATACCAATTTATAGAATAAAATATTAAACATTTTCTTATTAAAATGAGTCTGAAATCATAAATATGTAAAAAGTACATAAAGTAACATTCACAGAATATGGAATATTGAATTTCACAGAGTATGGAATACATATTTATGGAATAACATATTAAACTTTTTCTTATCAAATGATCCCAAATATGTAAAAAGTACATAAAGTAGCTAAAAAACTTTATAAGCAAAGAAAGCAAAAGAGTTAACATAAAGTTTTGCTTCCTTTAAGTGCTGAAATTTAATTCCTTGTACATAAATATAAAGAAAACAGCGGTTAGAGACATTTTTGGATCATAATTAATATCACATTAAATATATGTTTTATTAGTTCAAAAATTTAAGTTTTTAAGTTTTAAAGTTTCTGAGTTTCCCCTTTTGAATGACTGTAGTTTATCAAAACTCATTAAAGATCCTTCCTAAGCCTAAAACCATTCATAACACCTGTAGCATACTTGCAGATCTTTGGTTTCTTAATGAAAACATACATTTTTATAATTTTGTTAAGAAGTACTCTGTGAAATATTTAAATTAATGAATGAATTCTAATTCATCCCGATAATTCTTCAAAATTTTACTTTTGCAGTTAATAAATGAATATCATAATTTTGAAAAAAATTATATCCATTTAAAAGTTCCAAACGATATGAATTCAAAATCAAACCAGAAATATTTTAATTTTCCGTTTTTCAGTGCCAAACTAATTTTGCGTTAACAAACAATCCAATAAACTTCTCTCATCAGATATTCATCGTCCGAAAGATGATAGATGAAAGATGAAAGATGGCTTTCTGATAATTGCACAAATAATTATTAAAGTCAAAATTTAAGAAGAACGATATTTAACCTTTGAAAAGTTTTGAAGATGGCAAACAAGAATAATATTCTCTTTCCAGACTTAATAGGAAACTCATTTTTCGTGAAACCAGTCAAATATATTTCTATTATCAGAGGTTCAAAGTACAGGAGTTTAATCTATGCATAATAACTTAAGCATGGCAAGTATCTTAAGAGCAAAATAAATAAAGCGCGATTTAATTATAGGAGTTGAGTTGATAATAATTGCATTCTGTCTTATAATTGCTCATTAGAAACTGCATTGCATTAACTATTGATCTGAAAAATTACTGAAAGAACATACGACTTTAAGCAATTAAAATTTAAGAAGAGTCGATCATACAACATGTAATTTACTTTGATAAAGTACTTTTTTATGGAATTTCATCTAGTTTTAAAGATGATCAATAATGATTGAATGGTGAGATTATGTATTTCAACTTCTAATATTTTTGATAAAATTAAATTAGGAAATAATAATTTCTTTCTCTTTAACCTTCCAGCGGGCAGTCGTCATACCAACATGAAAAGTCGCGCGTATTCCCACATACGGTGTAGTAAATTGTAAATTTTCAAAAGCGTAACTATTAAAATTATATTGTAAATAGCTGATAAATAATAACTACAATTACTTTAAACGTTTCTTACTTAAAAAGAAGCAGAAACAATATAAACAGATATTGCAATAACAATATAAAATAACCACAGGTTAACTTAAATGATCTAAAAATAATATAAATGAAATTGTCGATATTTTAACAGAATTTGCATATAAAATATAGAAGTGCAAAAATACAGAATTTATGTATAAAAAGGGAAAAGTAATTGAAAGTTAGATATGAAAAGGAAGAAAATAATTTCATTTTTATTTCATTGCAGCGTTGCAATTTGAGCAAATGTGTTTAGTATGCTCAAAACATATAAATTTCTGTCCAATCTCACAACCAATCCTCGTGATTCTAGTCCTCTTTTCTTTTTGGCAAAGTTTTTTCCCTGACGTCGCATCTTCCACTTCTTCAATACCTAGTTCGGCTTTTCTCTTTAGCACCTTTAATTTTAGCTCACCTTTTAGAGATGTGGGTGCTTTTTTTCAACATTTTCCTTCGTAAGTGCATTTGCCGGCTGTCACCAGTCTAAAACAATACAGATTTATTTGTAAAATCATATAAAATCAGATGTGACAAAAACTTACATGAACGGTCGAGCGTATCTCTAAAATACAAATATCTGATCGGCAGAGACCTATTAACGCCTCAAACTTACGACGACAACTGAAAGTAGGTCAAAGGGAGGGGGACAGATAGCCGAGGAGGACAGGCGTTCCCAGTACCACCAGATCAAAAGTTATAAAAGGAAATTGATCTCTAGTGTACCTCTCACTTACGGGTGCCCTCTGGAAGGTTAAACATTAGAATGCGAATGAGCAGATATGAAATTTTTATATAAAACTATCTGGTACCCCGCGCGTTGCTGCCGCAGAAGAAATAATCTTGGGAACATCTTTTGGAATTTGAAATAGTTATCTTGTTTAATTAAGAATGATATTTATTTTCTTATCGACAGTAAATACATTCATTGAAATTTAAGGATATATAAAGGAGAAGCATAAATAGTATTTATTCTATTTTTAGCATCATATTCTACAAATTAATATTTATTTTTATATGTAAGATTTGTGTATATTTTTAGAATTGTAACACTTGGTGTTCTTTCAGAATGGTAATGAAATAAACTATTTTTTGTATCTCGTGATTCGTTTCATATTCGTTCAGAATTCTCAGAAGTTTAATGTTGAAAAATGAGATAAATATATTTTCTTTTAAAATTGATTAAACATGGAAGGTATATTTATAACAAAAAAGCATTACTATATTTGAAAAGATTATTTTTTGAAAACTAACATGGAACAAAATTATTTGTACTGTAACACTTTCGGAAGTTACTGCGGAAAAGCGCTAAAATTCTCCTAAATGCTTTGTTAAATTTTCAAAATTACAGGACTGATTCCCCTAAAAGTTTCTCGCACTCTTTCTAATAAAACTATTACCGCAGAGAACGACTTACATAGCATTCACACACAGTTATTACGAAATATTAACACCTGGCCTGAATTTAGTATCTTTACTGAATCTGTTGAGCTTCCTTGGCTAGTTATTTGGTGGTTAATCCATGGTTAATAGATGCTGTAAATAGATCCAAAAATTTTTTATATATTAAATAATTTAATTATGCCTATAACCTTCTAGTAATGGCAAGTAATAAGTAGCGAAAGTTTTGTCATAATCGGATGAGTGATACCGGAAAGCATAAGAGACATATCGACAAATATTCATTTTTATTTATAAAGTTAATTAATTATAGGAAATGTATCCTTGCATGGAGGAAAACATTACATTCATTACGTATTTTCTATAATGGATATGCAAATTTATTAGTTTAATATCACTATTATCATTTTAAAATGATTACATAAACACTGATTTAGAAAAAAGTAATGCGATTGTAGAACTGGACAATTTATAAATAACTAAGCTCTATAAATAACTACGCTCAATTTCAATGGAATTAAATCAATGAAATACCGTATTTTGCATCGCATTGTGAGAAGGGAAAAAGATTTCACAGGATATTAGAACGAAATTAAACCAAAGAAAAGACTCAAACTTGTAAGTTTGATTGATTTTAAATTTACTACGTGCATAATAGTATCATTGGAAGTTAAAAATACCTATAAATCTAAAGCTTTGTTTCATGCCTGGATTCATAACATCAAAAGTAACGTTTAAAAGCAGTTAATCTTGAAAAGCTGAAATAAAAGTGGTTTATATTTTTCTATTCATTTAGTGTATCTATAATTTATTAATAAAGAAAATAGTTTTTTTTTTTTAATTATTAAGTATTTATCAAGTTAGCATTTTTTGTATCCATAAGAATAAACAATTTTTTTTCCAAAATAACATTTGCTATCAATTGGATTTTCATGAGAATATGAAAAATCCATTGTATTTTATCTTAACTCTAAATCTATCGAAATAATATCCTGGAGTTTTTATCGTAAAAGACATATTCTAAAACTTACAAAACTATTGCATGATAGTTACATCTGGACAATAATAATGTACAGCTTTGGTATTTCCTACATTTTTTGAAGAAAAATATGCAGAAGTAATTAATAACATTACTTTGTGCAATTAAAAACCAACACTCTCAAGTTTTTAAAGTGTACAAAAAGCAAATAATACAAGTGCTAACACTATTCCATTCATTGTATTTACTATATCTAGTACACATATATAGAAACACACATAGACACAAATACATAGAAACACTTACAGAAACACACATACATATACTCACAACAAAAACACACATACACACAAATACATAGAGACACTTCAGAAACACACATACATATGCACCCAACAAAAATAAACATGCATATACACACAACAAAAACATACATACATATACACACAACAAAAACACACATACATATACACACATCAAAAACACACATACATATACACACATCAAAAACACAAATACACACAAATACATAGAAACACTAACAGGAACACACATATACATACATTACAAACAACAAATATACAAATACATACTCACTCACAAACATATACGCAAAAATTAGCACTCATACCCATAGATGCATACACTAAAAACATAATGATACATGCACACACACAAATAAATGCGCATACATACACACATACATAAATGCTCATACATACACACATACATATACATACACAAACACATATACATACATAAAATACACACACATATAAGCACACACAATAAAACATAAACATACATACACGTACATACATAAATACGCATACATACATACACAAACATACATAAATGAGCATACATACATACACAATCATACATAAATTCGCATACATACATACACAAACATACATAAACACACTTATACACACATATAGATACACATACACGCACGTATATAGACACACATACACACACGTATATAGACACACATACACACACACCTACATTTATATATACATTTATCAAACATCGATTTTGACCTCAGGGGCACGATTGGAAGGGTAAGTTTTAAAATTATTATTCTATTTTTAATATGCAAAAGTATATAAATATTTCTAATAGCATTTAAAACCAATACAATACATCTTCTAAGCATTTGAATCTATCGAATTACATTTTGAGAATGCTATTCACATTCTTAATCCTACTAATCCAGCAATGAAAATTCTCATTAAACGACTGTCATGATTAAATGTGGAAGAATCTTTAAGACTTAAATCTTGTCCCTTCATTGTCAACGATCGAAGTAATCCCACTTTGTCAGAAAAATTTGTTCGAAACAACTCCAATCCATCGTCTATTTAATCTAAGCTAGATGGAATCAAGGCATCTCATGCACTCAACTAGGATATAAAAAGTTAAGCTGCTTTATGTCCAGACAAAGTAAATTGAAGCTCGCCATCGCAGTTATGAAACAGTAGGCAAAGAAACTTCCTACAATGTGTACAGCGCCATTCTGAAAGGTCATTTGCATATTGATTTTCTTAAAATTGCATTTCCTCTTATAATAAATCTAGAGACGAGAGATAATTGAATGCCGTGTTTTATAAGTAGGTCTGAAAGATTCGTTTTTGGTTATTGATCAATGGTACTGTAATAAAGTTTATAAACAAACAAAAAAAGAATGACAGAATTTGATAGTAATCAATATAGTTGCTAAAATTCATCATGCGAAATTACATTGAATATTTTCGAAATAAAATGCGAAATTTTTTTTATTTATTTCTTTAAGCATTTATTTGAAAATATTTAAAAATATTAAAAATTAAGAATGATTTTTTTCTCATTCAGCTTCAATGATTGTTTAAGTAAATATAAAAGTCTGTTAAGCTTGTTTATTACGATTGAGTATAATAATATGAGCCAAGTAATAGTAAAATGAAAAATTATGGCAGTGAAAAAATATATTGTTACGCAAAAATAAAGTCCAATCCCTATATGCTAAAATTTCGACAACGTTGGTAACAGGTAGAATGTTTTATTTCACAAGAATTCTTAGAACATAGGTCGTGAAACACATCAAAAACCTACAGCAAGGAAGTCCTTCAAGGAATCAACATCGCATACGTAACTAATGACTCTTTAAATATAAAACCTCGCAACACAATAGCAGGAAAGAGCTCCCTTCGTTAGTAATTCTTCAAAGATAGTAATTCAGTTAACTATTTTGGGATGGCTCAGTCGCGTCAACAGTGACAGAACACAGAATTTGTTTTAAAAAAATTGTTCAACTTTGTTTCATAAGGGAGATATCACCATAATTCTTGTATTTTCGAGAATCTTTAATTTCGACAACAAACTCTAAAATTTCATCGCCAAGATTGCCTTTGAAGACAGAAGTCATTGATCATTAATATAGTAACCAACTTTTATTAATTTTTATAATACTGATTGTGCAGGGATACCTTTTTGTAATTATGCATTCAAAGACAATATATTACGAGCATTGTTAGTAATAGATAGCAAGTGAAAAAAAATTACAAAAGTTTGTAAACAACCCTCAAAGAATATTTTCAATGAGTTGCTAGTACCGCCTTAACGGAAAATTGAAATAGAAGCCACAATTAATTGCATTAGTATAAAGATACTATAGAATGATGCCTTATATTTTATAAACATAACTTATTTCCAAAAAATATGTCTCAAATGTTCAAAATTTTTTGACAAAATGTAAATTATGTAAACAAATTTTATGTAAGTATAAAAACTCAAATTCAATTATATATTCTAGCAAAATGAATTAACTAGCAATCAGCTTTTGACACCCCACAAAAATATTTAGAGACATCACATGTTGATTCGTAATTAAATGACAATTTTTATATTTATAATAAGGGAAAATATGTGTATTTTTGGCAATCTATGGAATAAACTGTTTGCACCAGAGCTACGAAATGTACGTACACAATTTGAAGTAGCTTAAAGGCGCAATTTGAAAAAAAATTAATTGAAACTTTAATTATGATTTCACCTAATAAATATTTTTCACGCCATTAAATTAAACTTTAAAATATTCTACGTTTTCAGATATAGCGCTAGAAAATGTTTTAGTAAAACTTAATTTCTTCTCCAATTTAAATTTTGAAATTTTATTTTAATGTCAATATAATTTCCCTAAATATTAATGCAAAATATTCTAATGTTTAACTTTTAAAAAAGATTTTTGGAGATTTTATATTTTATTTAATTATTGAAAAAAAGATTTGAAAAGAAGCGTCGTTCTTTTTTTGTTTATTTTCCTTTCTGATCATGCGACATTCTTCCAAATTTAAGGGAAAGTCTTGTGTAAAATTTCTCACATTTATGTTATGAACAAGAAAGTGAAAATAGAATGACTGGAAATTTCAACAACAAAAAAGAACTAGACAGTCATCTCTTTAGTAGCATCATGAAGTCAAAGTATTTTACTTCATGAAAGCATTTAATGAATAAAAGAACCAGGAAAAAATAGAGGATTATTAAAATAAAGACGTTATCATAAATTGTTGCTTAAAAATGAATTGAAATGAAACTCAGCTCATGCGTTTTTGAACCACTCAATCATAATAGGCTGCAATATAACTTATAAAATAGATAATTTTTAGCAGCATTGTGATACATTTGAAACTATGTCAATCTTATTTTAGATTAAATTTGTAGTTTCCAAACAAAGTGTAAATATTCATGTTATCAGTTTCAAAATGTTATATACATTTTTCTTGCAAGAAAAACTATAGCCAGTTTGATGATTTACTACATTTATGTGGCGATATCTTAATAAACCGGTAGTAGCCACTAAGCATTGGTGATCAATTTTTATCTAGGGGATAAGTTACGCGGCTGCAAATTGTAAGGTTGCGAGCTCGATCCTTGGCGGAATTCAATCTCCGCATTGGCACAACACCACAATACAACCAGCCACATATATACTTAATTTGAAAATAAAATAATGTCTCAATGGAACAAAAGTCTAACAATACATATGTTAATTCCAGCACTTAATAATAGAAGCTCATGTTCCATTAAAAGCATAAAGATTTGAAATAAAATTCTCAAAAATACAAAAAAAAATTTAAGACTGACCTTTCTGCTACAGAATTTTACAGCATTCTTAACTTTAATTTAATTCTGAATTAAAACGATTATCTGTTTATTTTACTAACAAGCAAGATGGAAACAAAGTTCATCGAGAGCTTCATTGTTTGAGTTTAAGGCAATATAAAATCTCAGAAAATTTTGTTTGAGTACATCAAAATAAATTTCCCATTTTATGGCTGGAAGACATCAATTATATGACTTAAATCATCTAAGATGATAAAAAAAGAATTAAAGTCATAAAGTCAACATAGATTAAACAATACAGCCAAGATAACAGTAGCGCAATAGTAGACAAAGGAATAGCATTCTTTACAGTCAAAATAAGAATAATGTAAAAGTAAACAAAGGAATAGCTTCCTACAACGACTCCTTTTCAGGGATTTTATTTATTAATTCATTTTCTTGTATTAATAGAAAATTACAATTCCTTTTATTACGAATCTTTGAAGGAGAGTATAAAAGAATGCTGAAGTTTATTTCAAATACCGGTGCATTCTATTATTGTGTGAGATAATAATGTCTGTATTTTACGATAAGGAAAAACTGAAGATACAAGAAGTAACTGAAATCTATAGAACAAAGGATAAATTTAGAATTGATATCAGGTTAAGATTCTGAGAAAATAATACATTGAAAGCTTAAAAATCATATATAATACGAAAAAAGGGACACTAACTAGTAAATAATGATTGATGTTTTTAAACATTTTGTATCGGCTCAAATATCCGATAAATCAGAATTAAAAAAAAATTTATTTATTGAAATTAAATGAATTTTAGCTTTGATTTTGTTGTTGTTGTCTTGTCCGTGTTTTTTCACGGAAAGGGGGTGCAGTAGCTTCTGAGGGTAAAGACCCCTGAGCACCCAGATGGCAGAAGTCCGACTTCTAGCTCACACACACGACACAACTCTTTTTAGGAGGTGGTCGAACCCATTCATACACTCATTCATCCATCAGCAAGTCGGAATTTATATCCAAATCAGAGACCGTTTCATCCCTGATTCAGTACCCCCAGAGGTATCGTTTTGTTATGGGAACTTGGAGGACTTTGCAGTCTCGACATATTTAACGTGCCCCAACTCTCATTAGCCAACACGGCGGTCTTTGGCCAAGACGAGGACAGAACCCGCGACCTTTCGGTTACGAGACTGACGCTCTACCAACCAGGCTACCGCGGCCTTCAGATCGGATTATGATAGAATGATATAATTATATACAAGGTTAGCAAGAAATAAGTTACCTACTTTAGAGGACTCTAAAATGCGTTCTACTGAAACAGATAATATAAAATTTAAACTTAAGGTTATACGCTTACAAAGTCATTTGATGCTTAAATTATCAGATGACACCATTTACGCTAATTAAGATATACGACTAAGTTAAAAACACTGGTTATAGACCACATTAGCCAATTTTGTTTATTGTTACATCTCATAGTTCAGATTTTACACTTTCTAAACCAGTTTAGTTTTTTTTGGAAAAGGAAGGTCTGATCTATCAATTAGGATAATTTTAAGCAAACATTTTGTTCAGCTGAAGTTTTTCTTAAAGTTCACTGTTCTCACGACTGTAAATTTCATAAAAATTCTCCACCGTTAACGTAATATTTCAAAACTAATGGAGAGTTTTATATAATATGGGTAATGAAATGAGCTAAAATTTATTGTTGTTGAAATATTTTTTTTTTCTTTTATAGGTGTTTTTAGAGAAAATTAATTTGTGAATTTATAAAAAAAAATTCTTATATACGTATATTATTACCCATAATTTCTTTGCGTCTCAAAATTTTACTTAAGTCTTGATTCATTTCCTTCATCATTATAATTTATAATTTATTTGTAAGGAAAATAGGTTTGCTGCATTACAATTTTGTGTAGAGTGTTAACCGTTTTGGTCAAATCTCAATAAAATGTACTACAAATTTTCCTATTTCTCAAAATATATTATGGTTCAGAGGACTTTTTGTATTTATATTGTTTCTAACTGATAATACATCTAAAAATCATAAACAGTTTTTTAAAAATCGAATTTTAAAATTTTTTTCCCGCGGCAGTACCTTACCGAATACTTACATAAAAATTAGTACACAAACTCACCAATAGATGGCACAGCAGTTCAAATGGCATTTATGTGAATTTATTAAATATGTGAAATATAATTTTAGTTAAAACACATGTTTGTTACCATTTTTCTTTGTATAAAAACAGGCGGATTTTGCATGAACAGTTTCTTCTCTGTTCATCATGCCTGCGCTGCAAGTAAAAGCACTACTGGTGAAATTCTTATCAGAACCAACAAAACTTCGTTGCAGCTGTAAAGGAATTACATCATATGAGGCAGATACGAAGAGGTCTATTATCTCCATATGCCCTAGGCAAGATGATACAGAAATTTTAAAAAACTAGGCAACTTGGCATTCTTCCAGGTAGAGGACGAAAAAGTCAAGTCTCCCAGCGTCGAAACTGTTGCGACAGCTATTGTTGAAGCCAGAAGTCAGTCGGTGCATAATAGTTTGAGTTTGCAAGATATTTTTTCTTGCTCTGGATATGCCGTATTCGACTATACGAGAAATCTCAAGTCAGATTATGCTTTTTCTCATATAAATTTAACTCTATGCCATATGTGACCTGGAGGTCTGTAAAACTTTTGCACTTCAGTACTTTTCTAGAATGGGGGTTGACACAATTTGGCCATAGAACATTATATGGGGAGATGAGGCCAATTTTTCCCTCAGTGGCTATCCACATTTGTATAATTTGGGCAGAGGAAAATCTTCACGTTATCTAGGAACAACCCTTGCATCCTGAAAAAGTGACAGTATAGAGTGGTATTACAGCAATCGGTATCATTGGACCTTATTTCTTTGAAGATAACTTCAAATGGAATCCAAACCTATTCTGTCACAGGACAACAGTACCTTGATATGTTGAGGAATTTTATAATCCCAACTTGTCTATAGTGTGGATGCCTTCAAGACATATCTTTCATACAGGTTGGCGTGGAATTTTCAATAACGTAATCTTAATTTATAACTTCTTGATCATCTTCAGTAAGCGGATATTAAAATGTAGTGGAACCTTGATGAGCCAGTAAAAATCTATGAACATGAAAGAGCATTTCTGTGTTGTGGTCATGTTATCTGGCTACAAACCGAACCGTTATGAGTTTGGTCCTCGCTGATTGCCATCAGCAACAAAAACGATGAGTTTTTATACTGCTTATATTCCTAAAATAAAGTAGTATTTTTAATTATATATGGAGGAAATAATAAACATTTTAATAAACATCAAAACTAACATAAGTTTGTATTTATCCCTTACATTTAAGAAAAGTTTGCAGACGGAAACTTGCTTTAGCTGAAATTTCAAAACATAAGTATATAAACTTGTAATATCTTACCATATATTTGAATTAATATAATAGTTCGCAAACTCTATTTCAGCATTGCTTTTTAAATTTCATCTAAAATATTAAAATTCTTTTAAATTTATGCATTAAAAATTATCATGAATAGCAAATTTAATATTTGCCTCCTGGCTGAAAATTATATTATTTTCATGTTCTATAAAGCAGTTTTATTTTTACATTACCTCAATAAAGATATCGGAAACTTTTGTAAGATTCAAGCAATCTAAATTTATTTCAAAGGACTTTAAATATAATTAATAAGTTTAAAGAAAATTAAACAAGTTTTTATCATACCTTGAATATAAATTATATTGCTGTAAGGCAGTAAAAAAATCAAATTTTGAGGTACGAAAGTCTGCTTGTGTAGCAATATGGAAAGAATCTTTAATTATATATTTCAATACTTGAGAATAATCTATAAAAATAATTAAATGTATTCATGATGCATATTTTTAGCATTTTCGTAAATTCTTGCTGTTAATATTCTTTAGTAACACACAAGTTTCTGTAAAAACAAAATTAGCATTTACTTATTTACTTCATCCATGATCAAAATTCTGATGAAAAGGATCAGTTTTGAAAAAAGTGTCTCATGGTTTATCAATTAATCAATTTGTTTGTTTTTTGTTCAATGACAGTAAGTTGTTTTAAAAAGCAAAAAAAGATCAGACTATTTTTGAGCCAAATAATATAGTATGGATATAAGCTTGACTAAAGAGTTCTAGAAATTTAAAGCGGGACTTTTCTTAATGGTAAGGCTATTAATTTTGCAATTTTTTACAAATTAAAATACCTTACAATACAAATTAGGCCTCGTAAATTCAATACTTCACAGATGGCAATACAGGCTTCTGCATCCGAAGATGGGACGTGTCAATCTTAACGCTCATTGGATATTTAAGTCACGTGACCCAAATGCATGTTTTACTTATCTTGGCGAATTACTGCATTTTTAGCCAAAATGCTTACCTGCTATAGATTTCTTTTAAAAAAAAACCCTCTTCCAACCGCCTTTTTCCCCACTTAAAAAAAAAAGAAATTGCAAGTGTTTGTTTTAAAAACTTATTATATCACAATGAATGGGATTTCATGCATTGTGGATTGCGAGACAAATGTTCATTTAAATACTGTTTTTTATAGCTTTTTTTAAATGCTCATTACATAATTTGCACGTGTGATTCATTTCACTTTACCAAGATCAAAGACAAAAACAGAAATGGTGAATGACTACCCTTTTTTCAATTCAATATGAATTGCTTGCCAACTTTCTATGGTTGTCGAGCTTCAAGTGACGTCAGATCAGCGGCCAATCAGCATTTTGAACGAATGCACTCCCATCTTCTGAAACAGGCGTTTCGGATTGCAATAGATGGAATCATATGGAAACCAATAGTTTATTCACTTTATACTTTTAAAAGGCAATGAAGGGATGTCCTGCCATTAGTGTAGGGCATCTTCCCTGTGATTTGGATGGCCTGGGTTCGAGTCCTTGATCGGGCATGGCTGTTCTGAGATAGAGACGTGTGAATATGTCTTTGTACTTTCTGCCTATGTACTTTGTGAGACGCATGAATAATGTCCCCTGAGAAAAAAGGTTAGACAAGCGAATCTGAATAGTGAATAACTAAGACGTACTGATGACCTCATTTGGCGCTGCTACTAAATCATGTACATGCCAAGTGCTTTTAAAAACAACAACAGGAAATTAAAATAATCATACGTATTTATCATATTTTTAGCTGTCTTTTGTCTTTTTTTGCCCGTAGTGCACTGATATCCTTTTGTAAACAAATTATACATTCACGGAATGTATTAAAATGAGCTTAAAAATGCTGAGTGTCTTCACTGTCTTCAAAACTGCCTTCTGATTTCAAGCAGTGTGGACAAGAAGAAGTCACAAAATAAAGGACATACATTAATTTTCCCATTTTTTGTACCATATTATGATAGGGAAATTTTTTTACGGTGCTAATATATTATAAATATTTTCACTGGGATTTCTGGTGCAAATACCGCAAGAGGGAATGGAAACAGTGATTTTTTTTTCGTTTAGGTCAAAACGTTTCACTCACAGCAAGGGAACAACTTCGACCTTTAGCCTATTCAGCATTTTGCAAAGCTTATCCTGAATTAATTAAGTAGAGCAAGTGGAATCGGATCAGGAAATTTTAGAATGACTGCGATACAGGCTAAATTAAGATAAAAGTTTACAAATTAATTTGGATGTTAAAATTGCGCGCGCGCACACACACACACACACACACACACACACACACACATATACATACATAGAGAAAAAGATATTTCCACTAATGGAAAAAAAATCCCAACTCTAGGAAAGAGCTGTGCTAGATAAACGAAATTTGGTAGGCGAGTTTATACATCTGAAAGATGACGTCGGTTCAAATTTTGAGCTACGCGCGTAAGTGTCGCGCTGGTAGCGACACTATGAACATGCAAATGAGGTTTGCTTTAAATAAGCGCTGTAAGGTTCGTGATCGTTATTTACAGTTGAGATTTGATGTAGTGGGTTAATGTTAGTCAATGATGCCTCTGAGAAGACGAAGAAGCCATTATCAACAGCTCACTGAGTTTGAACGAGGTCGTGTTGTAGGCCTACGAGAAGGTGGGTATTCTTTCGGCGATATTGCTGAAAAACTTGGCAGGAATGTATCCACTGTGCATGAGTATTGGCGGCAGTGATCACGGGAAGGTACTGCCTCAAGAAGACCAGGTTCCGGGCGGCCACGTGGTACTACTGAGAGGGAAGACCGTCGTATTCGGCGTATGGCTGTGGCTAATCGTACTGCGACTGCAGGTGAAATTCGAGATGCAGTTGGCACCACAGTGACACAACGAACTGTTACAAATCAAGGACAGCTCCGAGCCAGACGCCCTTTACAGTGCATTCCACTGACTCCGAACCACTGCTGTTTGCGACATGAGTGGTGTCAAGCTAGAGCTGATTGGAGGAGATCTGTTGTGTTTTCTGATGAAAGCCGGTTCTGCCTTGGTCGCAGTGATAGCCGTTTGTTGGTTAGAAGGAAGCCAGGTGAACGCCTGCTAGCAACCTGTCTGCGGCCTTGACACACAGGGCCTACTTCTGGAGTTATGGTTTGGGGAGCAATTTCGTATGATAGCAGGAGCACTCTTGTGGTTATCCCACGCACCCTGACTGCAAATTTGTACGTCAGTCTAGTGATACAACCTGTAGTGCTGCCATTCATGAACAGCATTCAAGGGGGTGTTTACCAACAGGATAACACTTGCCTTCATACCACTGTTTTAACCCCACATGCTCTACAGAGTGTCGACATGTTGCCTTGGCCTGCTAGGTCACCAGATCTTTCTCCAATCGAGCACGTATGGGACATCATTGGACGACAACTCTAGCGTCATCCACAACCAGCATTAACCATCCCTGCATTGACCGCCCAAGTGTAACAGGCATGGAACTCCATTCCACAAACTGATATCCGACACCTGTACGACACAATGCATGCACGTTTGCATGCTTGCATTCAAAATTCTGGCGGTTACACCAGTTACTAATGTATCAACATTTCACATTTGAAATGGCTCTACCTGTGATCTTGATACCTAGATAAATGTATTCCTAAAATTTCATTACTGTACAATAATTTTTTCTCGGTGTTTGGATTTTTTTCCATCAGTGTGTATATATATATATATATATATATATATATATATATAGATAGATAGATATACAAAGAAAAACACAAATAGGATTCCAATTTACAAAACTAATTTTACAATATTTTGTGAAATTGACTCAAACTGTGATTCAAATATTTAATCAAAATATACTCTACTAACGATATTTCGTGCCTTTTTTAATTATTGCATCTCGAAGGGCCAATCATGCAATGTAATATTAGCTCAACCCATGCATCATCACTCGAAAATACTCACGCTATTTTTACGAATTGGAAAAGCTCCGAAAGGAAGAATTTTCCTCTTCCTCAACTTTCAAGCAAACTTCCTTTACACATTCTCTTCTGGAAATTGTTGAATCTTAATTGTCTGAAGACTCTTTTCGTCTGATTTTGAAGTAACTTGAAAAGAAAGACAGGAAAAAGAGAAGGTTTTTACCTTCTATTAAAATGCACTATATGGATGTGATTGCAGATGGGATATCATCCAGAAATTACATGTCATCGTATCGCTCCACATTTTATCCACCGTCCCGTAGCTACTATTTCCGTAAGTGCTGATGATATGTGTTAGAGCTCTGAAAAGTTTGCAATTTCTATTGCACTTCTTTTTAAACAAAATGTAAACTTCTCGAGGTCATCTTTGAATGTTTTATAAGTATTCTCTATTCCTGAAATATAATCTAGAAAGAGAGAGTTCGAATACATAAAGGGTCATTTTGTTGTGACTAGCATTAGAGTTACTTCCATGTTTAAAACTTATTATTACCATATATAGATTAATTTGAATGATTAAAAATTTTCAAGTGGCAAAATCTCACTTTCAGTTTGAATAACCATTTTGAGGACTATAAACAAATATCCTTAATTCTTTTCATTACGATATTTTTCAATAAAGAATTATAATTTGAATAATTTTCGGCTAATCATTCATTTTCAAGAGAAAAAGCTAATCACAACATCATGTTATGAATAACGTTATCTCTTGTATTATTAATCATTAATTTATGTCAATCTAAATTGAATATTCCAATATTATAAATTATCTTTCGAATCACATATGAAAGAGAACATATTTAACTCGTAAGAAATTATATTTTAGTTTCGTATGATGAAGGGCTGTTATGCTGCCGAAATATTCGAGAATTAATATATTTTCATATAAATTTTTCTTTCCAGCTAATTCATTCATGTTTGATACTCATATAATATACAAGTATATATACTCACAAATTATTCATTGAAAACTTGTGTATTTTATTAATTTCTGTGATTTTTGATCTATTCAAAAGAAGTTTGATAAAAAAAAATACTGAAAGAGATCAAAACTTTTATAATCCAACGATTTCAATTGTTTCTTTAGTTTCTGAGTGAAATTCGTAATGTGATATGACCTGAAATAAAAAAAGTTCTTGATAAATTTCCATGTTTTTGATTCCTCCTTTTTATTACAAATTTATGGCATCATCTTCCATCACAATAGCTCAATTTCTGAATTTCTAAAAGAACGAAGATATCTAAATGATCTCAATGACCTATGCATACCTACAATCAATTTCGGAGGGAACATTCCTATTTTCTGTAAAGTTTAGAAATTATTTTGATTGTATTTAAGTCCTTTCAGCCAATTAGCAGGCCTAAAATGCCAGTCGTTGTTATTTACATAATTGATTACTCTGTAATTTCGCAGTATCTTATGCAAATTGAAGTCTTCTTTGATGAGAATACTGTAATGTCTGGAGTTTAACGCAGCGAACCCAGACATTCAAACTTAATAAAAGATGAAGCATTTAGTTGCTTCGGAATGAATCACTCAGTTCTAACCGAGGTTTATTTATTACAGATCTTCCGGATTACTGCATTATTGGAAATGTTCTGTCTTCATCTCCTGACAAACATAAAGAGTGGTAAATGCCCTGTAGATTTTCTGCATTAGTTTCGGCTACAAATACTTAAGACAGAAACTTACTACAAATATCAAGAAATCGGAGGAAATACTTTTGGTTAATGTTTCAAAAGATATACTAATATAAAATATGTGCTTATGAGAAATTCTAAATGACACCTAGTCTTTTCGATATTTATTAAATGTTTTACAAAAAAATAATGTGTTTAAGGCCAATTATCATATCTTACTTTTAAGATACATAAATTTAAGTATTAATTAAATATGATAAAAAGATGAACTTTCTGACTTAGAATAATATGTATGCATTTCTTAGTGGTGTGTATGTATGAGTGATGTGTGAGTGTGCATATGTGTGGTTTGTGGATGTGTGTAAAGACAGAGCCGTATTGAATTAGTAGCATAAGGATAAAAAAATTATTATGAATTTGTATATTTAAAATTATTGATTAATCTAGTTGAAAAATTCAACTTTTGTATTGTTATTAGCAATATTATACTTAATATTCCAGCTATTTATTTAATTATTTTTATATGGGAGCTGGGGGCTAGTTACAATATTTTTTTGGAAAAATGGTTACATTTTATTTATAAACTTATAACACAAAATATTCTACTCTGAAAACAATGTAAGAAAACGTAATAATGAAATTTCCAGATTCTTTTTTGGTTATTCCTAATAAACATATTTAACTTCCTTTTTTAGTTAAATTTCTGTGATTTTAAGAACTTTTGAGCAGAAATTAGTTTTAGCATATTATTAGCAATCAGTCCCCTCTTGATAAAATCCAATATAATTTATCATCTATCAATCATTAATTATAAATTATCATTAATCATAATTATAAAGCATCAATTTTTTTGTTCATAATTTTACCTAAAGGTTTTGAATCGCCATTTTGTATGAATGCAAATAATTTAATAACTACTATTAATGTAATGTATGTATGTATTGTATTGTGTTAATATAAATTAATCATAAAGTGTAAACGCTATTAAGAGAGCTAGTATATTTCAATGAAAACGCAAGTATATTTTCTATTATGATAAATGCAGCTGCTCTATTAGGTAGCTTTTGAGTGCCCACTATATATTCTTGCACTTGACAACCCAATTATATTACAAACCCTGCTTTTTTCGTACCGATTAAGTGCTCCTTTCGGGGCAACAGTTTGATTCTGACGATGACTTAAAATAGACCATTTAAAAGTAGCTCTTCTCGTAGCTGACGGAGGTCTAAGAGATCAAAATTATAAGTTTTTTTTATTGATTTTCATTTGTAGATAATTCGGCTTATCAAAAATTTTATGAATAACATAATTCATATTGATTTTATGATGGCTGAATGATTATATAATTAGCGAAAGCGGCTATTAATTTCAGAAATAAAATGAATAAAGAAAGCTGAATGTATAGAAATAAAAATGTCTGAAAAGAAAAAGAAAGCTCTAAAAATACCTCTGCTGGAAATTATCTATTTCTACTAGCATTTCAAAATTGCATTGAAAAGGAAGAAATTCAATTTTGATTAAAAATTTTATTTATTTATTCAATTTTGATTTTTATTTATTACGAAATTAAATTACTTGTTTATAATTTAAAGGGGTGGGTTGGGGAAATTCATACGAAAAAAGAATGAAAATTTTTTGCTAATTACATACAAGCAAAAACGAATGAAATACAGATAAGAAAAATATAATCTATATCTATACTTATAATAAAGCTCAATGTGTGTGTGTGTGTGTGCGTGTGTGTGCGTGTGTGTGTGTGTGTTGGCGCTCTACAGGCCAGACCGTTGGACCTACAGCTACCAAATTTGGTACATGTATACCTTGGAGGTCTGGAATGTGCACCTCGGAGCCCGTTTTTCGAATTTTTAATTAGAATTTGAATTAATTAAAATTTAAGCGAAATTCCGACGTTTTTCCGCTATAACTTCCGAAATTATTATCGGACAAACATGATTTTAACATCAATTTAAAGATTTAAAAAAATTAGCTTTCTAATGGTATCAGTGTTTCAATGTATAACTCAAGCTTCTATTTTTAACGAATTTTTAAAGAAATATTTTAACCACGTTTTTTTAGCTCGTGACTGGATAAAATAAAATAAAACAATGGCGGAAGTTCAAATGAAAAAACAACAACTATCATCGTAAATCAAATCTAAAGAAATACAACTTTCAGCACGTGACTGGATAAAATAACATAAATATAAAATGTGATATCTTCTATAAAAATAAATGCAAGGCAAAGGATTCAAGAAATCGTTTGGAATATTTATATCATTAATTCCATAAATTATCTTTATTTACAGTAAACCTGATTGAATTTAGACAGAATATGCATTGAAATCCCGACTTAATGGCATATTTCTATAATCGTTTGCAATATCTGTATCATCAATTCAATAACTTTTTCCCTTTTTCACTTTCTTTAAAAGACATATTTAACATTTTGACAATATCACCGAAAAAAACATTTTTAATATTTTGGAAGCATAATGGATAAATTATTAGAGCATTAAACTCAAAAAGTTTTTCCGAATAAAGTTACCGACTCTTTAACTACTAATAATTGAATCTTTTAACTTAAACTATTTCTTAAATTTTGGCTAAAAATATATGATTTAATTGGAAATTTTAGAACGCATTACTCATGGCGAACCAGCTGGTCGTCAAAGGCGGCTAGTCTGAAATAAAAAAAAGTTTGAAGATAAAATAACCTCACCGAATGCTTTTTCAAGAATAAAGCTTTTAATTTCATCAAATTACAGGATTCTTTTTCTTAAGACTTTCAAATTATATAGGGTCAATTTTAATAGATAACTAGTTCCCTAGCACACTCTAGACAACAAATTGATCCATGATAATACTAATAATATACACCACTAATCAGAATTCCATCTTTCAGGAATTTTCTCTTAGTATATTAATTTAGAGACGAGAAGTACCTGAGGGGCAAAATCAACATCTCCGCTATTTAATTATAAGATTCGAAATGTGTATAATTGAATTCGATCTGACGACGGCTTCTGGGTATCACATTGCATTAACTGCTGATCTGAGAAATTAACTGACTTAAGAGCAAACATGCGGCTTTAATTATAAATGCCGGTAAAATTCTCATTGGGAAGACAGTTCACGAACTAGCACGTGATTTGCATTAATAAGGTTTCGTACGCAATGACTTCACCTGCTGTCATGAAGTTAATAATTGAAAATATCCAAGTTGGTTATGTTTCTGGTTTTGAAATATCTCAGTAAAATATCGATATCCAAAAGGGCTCATGTCATCATAAATATTTGATTGCAGATTTGTTGAAACTTTCTTGTATAATGTCATTCGTCAGAACAGCTATAGATGCTGCATAACTCACCATGTATAAAGAATATAAATGTATGTCATGTAATGAATTTTGGGGCTTGAGTTTGGTTAAAGCTGAGGAAAAAAGTTTAACATTTGGTTTTTTGATTAATTATATTAAGTTTCGAAGGAATACAATAAAAAATGTAAACTGATCTGATAAAATATATCTTCTAGAAATGTGAATAAGTAAAAGATGTATCTACGGTTTATCTTTTAAAATCTAACTAGTTCCGATTTCCATATTTGTCTAATATTCCGTAACAATCGAGGAAGAAATGCAACAAATGTTTGTAACAATCAATATGTATCAATATGGTATGCTTAGTAACAATAATACAAAAAAATCAATGGAAAATTCTATAATTCACCATCTATTCCAGTAGTTCTACTATTCTGTTTTATTTTGCTATTCGGAAAATTTTGACGAATTCGGTTTAAATTCAGAGTCTATGGTTAATCGTTATATCGTTCGCCTTTCTCTGATTTTCAAGGGTTTTATGACACTGAAGATTTGCAAAATCGAGGGACGATGGTAACCAAATCGTAATGGTTATTACAGAATAATTAGTAGTAGCAATTTGTAATTTCCCTAGAGAATGCAGGCAAACATGATGACATTTATATCGGCGATTAGGAATTCTACTTACTGTAGGAGGTGTTTGTGATTGGGTTGGTACTCTCTAATTTGTAACAGATTTTAATATCTACATTATTATTCTCAGCAGCTAGTCATTAGATGAATAGCAGAGCTATGTGATCAGGCGGTGTAATTTGAAGGTATAATGGGTCGCGACGGCCAGGTGGTAAAATCTTGGATCGTGAGCCGTAGGGTTTCAGGCCCGATATCCGATTTCACCGAAGAAACTTCATGTAAGAGGATGTGTTGCACGTTAAGTCCGTCAGAGCCAAAGGTCCTCCCATCCACCTGGTGTGGCGTGGAGAATGGACGTGCCAACTCAGGTGTCGTCCTCGTCATATGATCTCTGTTCAAAATTACGAGGTTCGTCCCAAAATAGCCCTATTATGATTTTACAACGGAGCGTTAATATAGCTAAACTTCTTCGTGAGTGAATTATTTTTCAATAAACTAACGTGTTTAAAAAAATCTATCTACTATTCAAATAACCATAGGATCACTAGTATCTACCTCTAACACTTTAGAGAAAGAATAATTTATTCTGACAGATTTAAAAGTTATTTAACCTATTTCATATTTAACTTGGTTCATTCTAGTGCAGTCTAATTAATTATACTCAACTTTTCAGTCTTGAAATCGCGTCTCTACCTTCAATCTTGTAACACCAGCACTCTATCACAAATTTCTAGCCCATTCAAGCATGAACTAAAATTTCATTAAAGCAATTTGATTATTTTAACATTCATTTTGAAGTTTAAATACTTCAGTCCCATAAAGGGATAGATAATTAAAAATATCTATACATTTTATTAAAAAAAACATAAAAAGGATATTTTTCATATCTTCTGAGAATTCGTCACACAAATGATACATTTGAAATACAAAAAAAAATATTTGCATGATTCACTTTCCATTTTGTTATTTTACTCAAATTTATTCTTATTATATTTATTATTTTTTTCATTTCATTTGCCCAAATTTATTTCCTTGTACGGGAAGTATATAAGCAAGAAAGTATGATAATTACCAAATATTTCGAATTCAATATTTCCATACAACTATTCATTTCAGATCTAACTCCAAAAAATACATTTTTGGAATTATATCTCTATGTTAGTGAAAACAATACTTAAACCATTTTGAGTAAGATGGATGAAAATCGGCTGTTTTATATTACAGATTTATGTATTTATATCAAAGTTTGAATAATATAATTACATAAAATATCTGGCTTATTTAATGGATTACGAAATGTAAGTAGATATATGGATAAATTTGGCACTGGGATTTAGCATCTAAAGTGTAAATTCAAATCAGATTTTGAGCAAATCCATCAAATATTCCTTTCATATATTGGTCTATATTCTTTCTTAGATGTTTAT
>JAPMOQ010017889.1:0-22018 GCA_026543055.1 Argiope trifasciata
AAAATATTAAGGGATATTGTAGCAATTATTCATTAAAGTAAAATATTAAGGGATATTGCAGCAATTATTCATTAAAGTAAAATATTAAGGGATATTGTAGCAATTATTCATTAAAGCAAAATATTAATGGATATTCCAGCAATTATTAATTAAAGTAAGATATGAATGGATATTGTAGCAATTATCTATCTCTTTTGGATAATAGATGGCAATGCCTAATTAGGTAAGCATCCCACAATGCATTGCTATTGTAATTAGAATGGAATAAGATGCTGCGCTATTACTGAATGTGCACTTTAATATATTGTCTTGCCATTCGTGTTTGTGTTTGTTTCATGTAAAATGGGATCATAAAAAGAATATCCCAGAAAACATGCGCCATATTGCTTCCACTGAAGGAATCATAATAATCTTCATTCCATCACAATATAATTTTTAATTAACATTTTTTGAAATATTTTATTAAGGTGAAATCTTATTTTAATGGTAAATGTTTAGTAATTTTCCCTTAAGAATATTATTTATCTTTTATTAATGTAAAATATTCTTGAATATAATTTTTAATAAAGACAGTTATACGTTTTTCATTAAAATTATTTTTTACAATGTGCAAATAACAATTTCTAAGTGAATTCATATTAACATATTGATTAAAGTTAATATAAGCAAAGTTCTGAAGATTATAGCGAACAGTAATTGAAATTCAGTCAGTAAATGAAAACAATATTTCCAATGAAGTATTCTCTCGCTTAATATTAGTAAACCGTTTGTAATCTGATTATTATCTGGTATAAATTGCTCACCGCGGTGGCCTGGTGGTAAGGTCTTGGCTTCGGAACAGGAGGATTTCAGGTTCGAGACTCGATTTTACCGAAGAACCATCGTGTGAAAGGGTCTCTTACACGTTAAATCTGTCAGACCAAACGTCCTCCCGCTGGTGTGGCGTGGTGTGGAGAGGGGGGTGCCACTTCAGGTGTCGTCCTCGTCATCTTACCCTGGTTCAAAATGAAGAGGTCCGTCCCCAAATAGTTCTCTTGTTGCTTTAAAATGGGACGTTAATATAACTAAACTGGTATAAATTACTAGGAAAAAAAGTGAATAAATAATCCTTTGCAATCCAAAAGTTTATGAGATAGGATTAAAAAACTTAAATCAGTTTATTTATTATTCATTTCAGCGACAATGCATTCCAACAAACTCTGCATCAGAAGAATTTACATTGCATACGAAACACGAGATTTCTCGTTTTTAGCATTCCTAAGATTGTAGTTGGGTTATGAGATATCTTGTTTTTAGATGGCCTAACGTTGGGCCTGAGCCATGAGATTTGTCGTTTTTAGCCCGCTGAGCATTTTGGGCAGGTTACGAGATTTCTCGTTTTAATATTTTTTGGGCTGAATCATGCTTAACATACCAGATACAAATATTTTTTTTGTCACCTTGGTAATGAAGCCTTGGGATTCTTAGGACCAATGATTGGCAAAATAACTGAATGTCTACATTCCGAGCATGTGGAAACAATCGTCCAACATAGCCAGTACGTCAGTGGATCTGTGCCGATCGTTTATTATTCTTTACAAAATATTTTATTATTCTACATATTGTTATGCCGGCTTCATGCTCTAAAGGTAGCGAGGCTAGGCATCCCAGATTTGAGCCCTGTTTCGAAACTGGTTATTCTTTACCCTGTATTCTGTCTGTGAGGTATGTGAAAGCCCCCCCCCCCGGTAAAAAGGGTTTGTGCAAGCGAATGTGTGGGTACTATCTTCACAGGAGGAAAAAATCAAACTTCTGCTCTCTGGTATTTACCCTAAGAAGCTACTGCACAAACTAGGCTTAAATCGCTGACTCCGTCAGTGGGTTTGTCTAAGGCAAGTGCCATAAGTGACAACGACAACATTTTGTTACTTCAAAGTTAGTGTTTTAATGTGTAAGAAAACAACATTTTGATGATGATGATGTCTTCTCCGTGTTTCCACGGAAAGAATGTGCAGTAGTTTCTGAGCGCAAGAAACCCTGAGCACCCAGAAGGCAGAAGTCTGACTTCTAGCTGATATGAAGATGGCACACATATTAACTTGCATAATCCGTTTTTACAAGGGGGCACATTCACAAGCCTCACAAAGAGAAAAAAAGAGAAGAGCAGAACAACCATGTCTGAAAAGGAGCTCGAACCCGAGCCAAAAAGATGACAGGGAAGACCCGCGACCAGCCTATGCCTGTTAGCCAACAAACAACTTTTAAAAATTTTTAAAAAATTATATAATGAATAAATGTATTAACTATGTAAAATAACATAATATAACGCCTTCCTGTGCCCTGGTGCCTAACACTAATTTATCTAACCAATCGAATGAGCCCTAGATGGGAGCGATGGGGGAAGGGAAAAATAAAAAAAAAATAAAAACCTGCAAAGAAATATAGAATAGTTGCTAAACTTTTGGAAAAAGGTCCATGCAGAAATTTTTTCTGATCCGGAATTTATTTTGTCTTGTGTTTTTCCAATTCCACGTCATGATCTCATGGGAACAAACGAATTAGAACTCGACATTTTTTTGCCGGTTTCGTGATTTGTGGTTTGTAGCAACTACAATGCAAATTTGGTTACTAATTAAACCCTCTCCTTTTAGGCCTTTTTTTCAAATGGAATATGGGAAGTGGTTTAAACTCTTCGGTCGAGGCAGAAGAGAAGTTAGCTGTGTGCAACTGTTTTTTTGCTTCACCGTTTTAAGATACATTCTTTCAGTTTGTTTACATGTTAGACAGAAAGGATGAATGGTCCAAATCTGTTGACCGACGTCTGGTATTGTTAATTTGGACTCAGATTTTAATATTTAACGCATTATTTTGATTGCTCCAGTAACGAGACACCTTGACATTATACTTTATAATCAATAAAAAACAAGGGAACTGCTTTCAACTTTATGCCTCCTTGGCATAAAATTTCACTACCAACTTTATTAAAAGTTTAGTTAGTTTATATCAGAGGAATAACAGCAATAATAATCGTTTACCTGGGTCCTGTGTTTTCTTTTCCTTCCGGGGGAACTCTCTTTTAAATTAATAATTTAATTGATTTTTTGCTAATTTTAATAATTTAATTTTTGATAGACAATTTCAATTGATGTATTGTAAGAAATATATAGTAATATTTAAGAATAATTTATGTTAATATAATACCAAATGCAAATTAAATTTGTTCTTATATTGATTCTATTGCTTCTAGAGTGTTCAAAAATGTTCGAGCCATGGGAATGCGCAGATTACCGTACTCATTGTGTTAATAAATATTTTCAATAATATGTCTCCTATAACTCCTTTTAGTTTCAAAATAGTAAATCTATTTGATAATAAAAAACACTGCTTCAAAAAAAAAATAATAAACCTGAAAAATCTCTGTAATAACATATCTCTAAGGGGAAAAAAGCTACTGTGTGATACGAAATGCTCGAATCCGCTCGGAAATTGATAGATTTAGTTAAGGACACTCAGGTAAAAGCTATTCCATCCACCCCTCTTTCCTCCGGAAGTGCCTGGTCGCGAACGTATGTCCGAAACCGCCTCTAGCACTGACCACAGAAGCTTATTCTACGGTCAGATGGGACTGCTCCAAATGGTTCATGTTATTGTTATTTCTCTTGGGATGTGTTTACTTCTGGCAGCGGGAAGTGCATGCCGGGAAAAAATATGGGATGAAGAAGCTGAAGAAATTGAAAAGCTCTGTTATGAAAGCAAAGGATTTAGTGCTTGGGCGTATCTGATTTCTTGATGTTGATAATTAGAATTTTGTTGATCTAGTTAGAATTATGATTAGCTAAATCTATATCAACTAAACTATATTTGGAGTGAGAATGGTAAATAAAAAAATGTGTAATATTTTGTAAGATGTAATAGAAATATACACTTTCTTCGGAGTTTGTCAAGTACCGCCACCTATGTATATATTTATCCACGGAACTAGTTTTTAATTTAGTTTTGTGTGGCAACAGGGTATTAATTTAAGTTCATGTTTATAAAAGTTTTTTTTGTCTTAGAATAAAGAAATGAATGGACAAAATGGAAACATTTACAGTCGTATCTGAGGTCGTAATACAGAAGTTTACTATAATAATATATATAATTATATATTATTATAGTAAACAATATATATTACTATAATAATATATATATAAGTTTAATATAATACATACTTTAGCTATAATGCAGAAGTAAACTTAGATAATCTGTTTATTCCTATTTTGAATGAGTTAGTTGTTAGTTATTTAGGAGTTTCTGACACTAGAGCCATATCTCGCTATTCTGCGAAAAACATATGGTTGAAGATTTAAAAAATATAAGGTGAGGTTCTAAAAAGTTAAAGTAAAATTTGCAAAATGTGGAGATTGTTTGATTGTTTAAAATTGTTTGTATTTAAATGAGATGGGAAATTTCAATTTCTTTCAAGAAAGTAAATATATTTGCAAGGGGTTGTTATCCCACCAAGTCATGAATGTTTCAAGATGATGTACCAAATAAACTTAATTGATGGGCATGTTTTAATGTGGAATTTTATTGATCTAGTTAGTATTATAATTAGTTAAATATATATCAACTAAATTATATCGAGTATGAGAATAATAATTTTTTTCCACAGGATGTAATAAAAATATTAACTTTTCTAGCACCCCCACCTATGTATATATTTATAAATGGAACTAGTTTTAATTTAGTTGAGTGTGATAACAGTGTGTATAATTTAAGTCCGCGTTTATAATTTTTTTTTTAGAAAATGTGCATGGAGCATGTTAAATCAGCCGGGGCCAAATGCTTCCCTATTGATGTATTTTAGAGGGGGTCGAAGCTCAGGTGTCGTTCTCATCATCTTATCACTGTTCAAAATGACGAGACCCACCCCAAAGATACCCGAGTCTTGCATTTGGTTAATATAATTTAATCCAACCAAAGTGATAGATTTCTTAGACTTAAATAATGTCTACAAATTGTACCAGTTGGCATGCATGAATAAAATCATGCTGGATATTGCAGACGGTTGGACTTGAAATATCAAATTTTACAGATCGTAGTTTAAACGGTAGACAGTTTTAATAAGAGTTGACTTTTATTGAATTTTAATTAGCATTTTCAACTGTTGGAAATTTTACATTTTTGATCCATGTATTCGAGGAATATTATTTCTGCATCATTTGTAAAAAAATATCAGTGTTTCAGCAATATTCTTAAGATTAAATATGATTAATCAATTATAAAATCGCCTGCAATGTCAGATTCAGTATATAGTCTCAGTTCTCTGAATGTTCTTAGATTTTATATAAAAACAAATATTATATATATATATATATATATAAAATATAAAAATTGAAATCTGTTTTTACAAATTTCATGTTAGCATAATTATTTTTTAAAGTTTCGAAGTGTTACTTACAGGCCAGAAAATTTTCATGAAAAACTAATTTAAACTGTATAAAAACAATATGATTATAAGATTATCAGTATATCTTTTTCCAAAAATACAGTTTTTTTCTAGAAAAGAGGGTTTTCCCCCATTTCATTCATTCGAATTTCAAAAATTTTCTTTGGTGCCAGAATCTTTAGCTAAAATCCGGTTTCCACTGGTTTGGAATGATAATGATTCCTAGATACAACAGTCAAGTCAACTTTTAGAAAAGCAGTCATATTTTTAAATTGTAAAATCGTTTAAGCTTCAAAGCATTTTTACTAAGTAAAATAATTAAAAATATCTTTTTTAAAAAAAAGTATTTATATATATATGTACCGATTAATACTGCCTTCCCTGTTTCGCATTGATTCCTGCTTTCTTTTTGCTTCTTCTAGCTGAAGCATAGTCCTTTTTTTCTGCCCTTGAATTTTGTGACTTCAAAACTCTCAAACCAAAAACAACAAACAAAATACCACAACTACTTCCATAAGTTTGATAAAAATGTTTTCACAAGCCAATAGAGTGAATATTAATTACGACTTCTGCTTACGTTATTTTTGCCTGTTTGTCTACTAAAACTCCTATCCATTCATCGAGTAAATTGTTAAAAAGTAATGCTAAATTAAGAAATAATGGAATTATTTCCCAGTGGATTGATGAAATCAATCCTAAAACATAATTAAACTCATTCTGAGAATTTTAAATGATTTTTTTTGTTTGATATATTTTTGCATGTATTTTGATGCACTTTTTTTCTGTTAAGATACATTAATTCCGTGCACATACAATATCTGTGTATTATTTTATAGCTCATTATATTTTCATCAAAAAGTTATTTTTAAAAAAATATGATTAAATCGAGAAATAATGGAAATTAAAACTGAAATATGCTCGAATTTTCATCGTATCTAAAAATAAATAATTTTAGATGAACTATCATAAACACATCAGAGTGCAAAAAGTAATCAATATATATTTAATATGATATGAAAAATTAATAACTGAATACTAATGGAATATTATTAAAACTTTTAGAAATGTTTATATCGTATAGCATATCTTTTGTAAATTTTTATTAGTTTATTTTAAAGAACAAAGTAGAATTTAATGATTTAGTGTTCATCCAATCAATTTCTGCTTATTCGCAAATATTACATAATTTATGTTTCATAACTTTTCTTAAAAATAAAGCATTTCTATTTTTTTAAATTAATTGTTTGATTTACTTCACTTAATTTGTTGAAGAAAATATCTCTTTCACATTTCACGTCTGTAAAAAAAAAAAAAAAACTCAAGGTTATTAGAAGGTGATTTTCCAAAGAATTACGAATAATTATTTCATTGTTACGTATCATTGAATGATGGATAAAATATTCCCTATTAAATAAATCTTGCCATTAATTTCGCCTTTCGAAAACATCCTTTTTTGGCCGAATTTTTATTTTTCGAAAAAATGTAGCTTTTAATCTTCTCTATATGAATACAAATAAAGTTTTTTAATGATAAGATAAATATCATCTTATACCCAATTAATTTAAAATTACTTTTCGAAGTAATGGAAAAATAATATCATCTTCCGTTCGATTATATTCTTATCTTTTTTTTTAAGTGAATTTTTCTGCAAGATTAATTCATATAATTGCCTGAATTGAGATGTTATTTTGTTACTCCAGCCAAAAATCATTTCAGAAAATGGCATATTTTATTTATTAACGATTTTGATTTCAGTTACATGTGATATTTTGCATTTGTTATTCATACATTAAATTATTGGATGTTCGTTTTATTTGAATCTTTGTGCAATTTTATTTCTTAATATCGGAATGATCCGTCTTGACTTTGTTTTTAAAACAAGATTATTTTATATGTTTCTGTTTTTCATTTTCTATTTAATTCAAGTATTTTAATGGAAGCTGAAAACATTAAAGTTGATAAAAAAAGAAAACTTTTTCAAGAAATTCGTAGGAAAAGAAATGGCTTTAAAAATAAATATTACCATAAGAAACATGAATTTACATTATTGTGAAACAATGAATTAATGTTATTGTTATAACTCATAATTATCAATATTATGAGTTGTTTTTCACACATAAGATTTTTTCAAATATATAATTAAAATTTATTTAAATACATAATTAAAAATATACATACAATATAAATAATTTTAATAAATAAATGTTAATTAAAAGTATTTAGTAATAATTTAAATGCAGCCTGAATAAAAATGATTTTAGTAAATAACACAATATAAAATAGCTCCGTAATAAATAAATTTATTTTAAGTAAACTCTATAAATATTAATGGTTTTAAAAGTGTCTTTAAATGGTAATTATTTAATATCAGTAAAGAAAACATTGTATAACGCTTGGGTTGTAGTAAATGTACAATAAAAAAGCTAAAATAAGAATTGCATTTTACAATTCACATGCTCTAAATTTTAAAGAGAGACATTTCCATAGAATTTTGCTTTCGTTATTCTGTATATCATTCAAAAAATAAATTTTCAAACGAATCAAAGACTTTAAAATGTATTCATTTACCAATTACACGGGCAAAAGATATTCATTAATTAAAATAGTAAAAAAGTTCAGAATTGCTATCAAACTCAAGAATTTTCATTTGACTTTAGTGATATTTAAATATAGGTGATATTTATTATATAGGTGATAAAATATAGGTTAATTATTATATAGATGATATTTAAAACTAATTCAATTATATTACATTGATAAGAAAATATTTTTAAATTTAAACGATATCTAGGATTCTATCTTTAGATATTTTTATTAAAATTCAATTGAATTTTATCAATCTGTCATTCACATATATATGTCTGACAGCAATAAACTATTGATAATGAGAATGGTTGTATCATTGATTAAAAATAATTTATTCAATGATAATTTATTTGAATTTGATCTAAAAAAATTCGTGTTCGAGCTCGGAACTCAAGAGATACGAATCCAACTCCCTGCCAACTAGGCTATCCCAGCTTTCTAAAATAATGTAATTCAGTTTTTTATTTCTCATGCGAATCACTCAAACATTAAAGGATGTCTTCGACATAAAAAAAACTTAAATTAGTACTTAGAAATTTGAATAACGACATGCCCTTGACATAAATACTTATCCGTGGGGACCTGATGGTAAGGTTACAGCTTCGAAACTGGAGAGTTTCCGGTTCGAGACTCGATTCCACTGAAGAACCGTAATGTAATGGGGTATATTGTGCGTTAAATCTGTCAGGCCAAACGTCCTCCCACTGCTGTGGTGTGAAAAGGGGGTGCCAGCTCAGATGTCGTTCTCGTCATCTGACCATGGCTCAAAATGACGAGGTCCGTCCCAAAATATCCCTAGTGTTGCTTTACAGCTAGGCGTTAATATTAATAAACTAAATTAAACTTGACATAAATACTACAGTATTGAATGCTTGCCATATTTGATGGTTAGTTGATTCACCGAAAAGTAGATTTTGCTTAATTCCTATAATATCTTTGGCATTACTTATTTATAATTCTCCCCAAAAATTATACTCTCTAAACAAAAAATTGTGATAAATGTCAAAACCATGTTAACTAGTCTCATACCTGTTTTATTAATTGAGTAAAAGATATTTCCTAATGTATTCGTGTCATAACATAATAGCAGCATCAAAAATCATTCCAATCTACTCATTTTCATTTGAGATAGTATAATTTAATACTTTTTAATGTCACTCGAAAATTAAACAGCGATTTTTTCCCCTTGGTTTTCAAAAATGTAAAAAAATCACAAATATTTATGTGACAAAGAAAATGATTTTATTTTCTATTGTAAAAGCTATTGCCAAATATTATCCAAAAAAAATGCATTGGAAAAAATCCTCAAAATTCAGATAAAAATTTGCATAATATTTCAATAATTATTATTTAAAATTGTTTTTTAAATAATGTAAAATGTACTCTTGACTAATAATATTTTTGGTAAAAAATTAAAGTCTTACATAAAAATTTTTTTTTTAAAGTCTAAATTAATTTTTAATTCATTGCTCCAAGAGGCAGTTTCTCTCCTTATGAATATCTTTATACGAATTTGTTAAATGTGCACTTAACAGGTCATCCTGAAAATACAAACTTCTGTTCTTATTATGAGTAGAATAAGAAAAAATATAGAGTTTTTTTTCTTTTTTTCAGTTACAAAATATTCAAATTACATTTATATTAAAGTTCTGTGTCTTTCGATATTAAATATCTCGAGACCGAAAAGGAAGGAAACGATCGAAATTGCTTCCGATTTTATATGCATTTTCATTTTGAATCTTCATAAATAGCTTTCCATAATCAAAATGAGAAACTTAAGTATTTTTTTTTTCCCTTCAATGTTGAATAATCTGAATTAGTCAACCTAACTGATAATAAATTCCTTTTATTAAAAAAATTGGGGAACTAAATTCATTTTCCAAAAATAAATTATTTACCTTTGGAATTCAATATAGTATGCAGAGTTATATCTATCACTTCGATATCTTATATAAATTCTAAACATAGAAAAATAGATTAAATAAACAAATATTTATTTGTTTTGCTTAGCAAAAAAAAAAAAAAGCTTTTTTTTGTCTTTTCGTTATTGCTCATATTTTAATAGATTTGTAAAATAGACAGACTCTCATGTTTTAATAAACATTTTTCTGAAAAATACTTAATTATAGTGGTTTAAATATTTATTATACCCTGTGCTTTAATAAAAAATAATAATTATTTTTTTTCATAAAAATATATAAATATGTAGTACTTTGACAAAATTTTAATTTTATGCGAGTCATTTTTTATCTATTGAATTAAATTCACTGAAAGCGTTATTTTTTATTTAAGAAAAAAAAATAGCTTTCCTTTTCGTTGAAATATTCTGATCATTAATAATTATCATTATCATTCCGTACCGAAATTATCCCTGATTTATCCGGGATGCATAAATTATCCTGTAGAAATTCCTGTAGTAATTTTTAAAAGTAAATAGAAATAATAAAAAAAGTACATTGTAGTATTTTTTCTAAATGAGAAAAACAGATCCCTGCCCATAAAAGGACTTTTCATGTGACTTTACCAGGTGATTAGCCATGGGGGATCAATTCTGGTTTCTCAGGATCTTGGTATCCAGGCAATAAAGGAATCTCTTGAATCAAATCGTTGAATTTTCATTAGAAGAAGTAATAAACTAAAATGAGAGCAACTAACTATAAAATCTTTTGAAAGTATAGACACTATGAAACAATTATGCGATTGAGAACTTTAGTGATTCCAAATAAATTTGATGGAATTAAATTTTTTAGAACTTCACAATTTGAAATCAAGACTATTTTATATGGTTAAAATTAATGGTTAAAAGCTTTAAGAGTCTCTTATTTTATTACTTGTCAAATTAAGAGACCAGTTAATTCTTTGGGAATAATTATTTAGTTATTACCGATTAAACCTTTATTTATCGACACTAATTTAAAGTAACTTTAAATCGGGGTGATATCTTCAAACTATGATTATTTTTTCTAACAATATTTGAAAGAATTCGAAGAACGTATTTCCGATTGCGATCATTCAGATTACACTGACCCGAAAGTTAGCAAAGCTTGGCAGAATAATTTATTGTCTAGGAAGCACAACGAGAAGAGCAGTATCCATAGAAAACCATATTTATTGAAGTAAAAGTTCATTGGCTCTTTCATGGAGCAAAAAATAACAGGTTGGATTTTAAATAAAGTTAACTTTGGAGAACAACCTTTAAAACTGATTTGAACACCAATGTTTCAATATAAAAACTCGGCAAATCATCTTCAATTGACTTACAGAAGGCCAACCACATAGCCTGATATCTCATCACTGCTCTCTTAAAGATCTTTAATGTACATGTATTTATACGATTCGAGTTCACCAAATTTGCATAGTAAACACTGCCAAAAACAAATAACCTAACATTGAAAGGTCGGGTTCAAATCCTGTTTATGGGTTGTTTCTTGGGATTATGGGTTGGAAGTGGAAAAAACAATACAAGGACTGAATCGAAAGGTTCAGATCCAAATATCTTCTGCGTGCATCTGACAAATGTCTAACATCAATAGAAAGCATTAGATGACAAATAAAAAATCTTTTATTATTAATTTAAATAAATTTTTAAAAGTGTTTTTCTTCTTTATAGATTTATTCTGTACCAAAACATAATTAATGATTGAAAAATTGAAGATAAAATATTGGGTTAATAAATAATATATTATGCGTAATAAGTTCATGGATACCCAGCAAAATACTTCCAAGTATCAAACTGAGGCTTGTTGACTGTGTTATACCATAGATCTATGACAGATGAGCCTTTTTCCTTCGTGGGCGTAGTTGAGGAAGCTCCATTGTCCATGTAATATAAAGTGACCACTCGTTACATGATGGGATTGATTACAAAGTCTATTAAGGTATCCGACTACGTTAAAAACACTAGTTATCGACCTCACTGGCGAGTTTTTTCAAAAAAATTCGTATTATTTCTTTTAGTTCATTCTTTTTCTCTTCCCAAAACAATTTATCTTTTCTCCGAAAAGGAAGGCCTGCTCTATCATAGGTCACATATTTTACAACTAAAATTTGTCTCTGACTTCAATTTTCCCAAAACTCTAATGTTCATAAGAATTCACCACCGTTAACATGACATCTCAAAAACTGAAAGAAATATATACACAAAAATTTCAGCGGTTGTTTCAAATGAAATGAACCAAACCTTTTTATTTTTAGGGAGGTATTTTTCATTTATTGCTGTTTTTAGAAAAATTATGTTGTGAATTTATATAAAACTGGCATATATATGTATATTTTCACCCATAATATCTTTGCATTTCACAATTTTTCTCAGATTTTGGCTCATTTCATTCATCATTATATTCTATAACCTGTGTACAAAAAAAAAATAGGATTTCTGCATTACAATTTTGAGTAGAGTGTTAGCCATTTGGGTTAAGTCATCAAAATTTATTACAAATTTTTCAATTTCTCAAAATATATTATAATTTCAAATAATTGATTTTGTATTTATAGTGTTTATTATTGACAATAAATCTAAAAATCATAAACTCTTTCTAAAAAATCCAATTTTTCAAATTTTTTCCATCGAACATAGTCGGACACCTTAATAGAAATATTATCTACATTATTTTCTATTTCAAAAACGGGAAAGGAGTTATTTGCAAGATTATAGAGGCCTTCTTACTAAATTACCAATACTGTACAATTACTAACTACCACCAATTTTACGAAGAACAAAACGTGTAAAATGCGCATTTATTTGTCCGCAAGTTTTTTTTTAATAAGTTAAAAATATTAGAAATAAAAATAGCAATTAGTTATCTGGAGACGCTTTTAAGGTATCCTTCTACATTACTAACACAAGTTATCTTCCATATTGGAGAATTCCTTCTTTATTGTTATTTCTTGTAGTTCAGGCTTTCCAAAACTTTTGATCTTTTTTAGGAAAAGGTAGGCCTGCACTATCATTCAGGGTCACATTTTTTTTTTTTTTTTTTGTTTTTGAGCAGAAATTTGTCTTTTACTTCAATTTTCTCAAAACATTAATTTTCATAAAAATTCTCCACCGTTAATATGATATCTCAAAAACTGATAGAGGCAGTTGTATAAAAATTTCAGCGTGTATTTTAAATAATGTGGGCAATGTAATGAACCAAAAGTTTGGTTGTTGGTGAAGCACTTTTTCATTTATAAGTGTTTTTAGGGAAAAAAATGTAGTTGTAAGTTTAGGGAAAAAATGCGTATATACATATATTTGTACCCATAACTTCTTTATATCTCACACTGTTTTTAGATGTTAGTTCATTTCATTCATCATTATATTCTATAACTTGTGCACAAAGAGAAAAATAGGATTGCTCAATTATAATTTTGTGTAGAGTGTTGGCCGTTTTGATTAAATTTCATTACCATTTGCTACCAATTTTCCTATTTTTCAAAATATATTATATTTTCAAATTATTATTTTTTATTTAGGGTATTTTGTATTATAATTGACAATACATCAAAAACCCATAATTTTAAATAATTTTTAAAAAATACAATTTTTCAAAATTGTTTCTTTGAACGTAGACGGATATCTGAATCGAAATGCTCTCCACCAACGATAGATCTACGGTGACCTGGTGGTAATGTCTGTACCGGAACCGGAGAGCTTTAGGTTTGAGACTCGATTTCACCGAAGAAACGTCATGTAAGCTGGTTTGGTGTAGTCCAAACATCCTCTTTCAGTGTAGTGCAAAACTTTGTAGAAAGTGGAGGCAACATTGGTGTCTTCCTTGTCAGCAGACCGTGATTCATAATTACGAGGACTGTCCGAAAATGGCATTAGTACTGCTTTAAAACGGGTTATTAATATAAATAAACCAAGTCTACTAAAGATTTGATATATACATTGAAAAAACATCGTTTCTTTTGATAGCATAAATTATTAATTTCTTATTTTCGTAAAATATAACAATTTATAAAAAGTTATTTTTAAGCTTTTATTTTTGCTTATTTATGAACAATTTTAACAAAAAAAGTAACAGAATATTTTGAAATTATAATTATATTTCTTCAATATTTTGAAGATAAATATTTATTTATTTCAAATAAAATAACAAACGAGGGACTAAAAATTCACTCGAATAAAAGAAAAATAACGCGAATAGAGGAAACACCTTGACTTTATCTAACTATCTAAAACAAATTCGCTAATTAGCTTTCTTCATGAAATTAATCCTTTCTAATCTGCACAAGATGTGACTGTTACCTCTCAGCCTATGCGTTGGTTTTAATATAAAAAAATTACAACGAAATGCAATCAGAGGAAATTAATCTATGTTTTTTTACATTGTACATTCTTTTTTTAATGCTAGTTCCTTATTACTTCAAATATAAACCAGACTTAAACCTAATTAAGGGACGTTTATGTTCTAGAAAGTTAATACTTCAATAACAGAAACTGCAGAACCTATCTTTGATGCTTGTATAATTACTTATTCCAATAAGCTTAAGATAATTATTTTAATTAAAAGAGAAACTAATTACTAAAAAGCCTATGAAACGCTTTAAAAGTGTGGGTTTCGTAGAAAAGTATGTGTTTGAAATGCTGATCGTGCAAAGGAGAATTCTAGTTAGCTGCTAATAGTTGATTAAAACTTGGTAATATGATGAAGCTATTAAAATAACGCCTACATTTCATTCTCGATATAATTTTAACCAATTTTAAGAAATAAAAAAAATAATAATTTGTGGAAAACTGAATAAAATTTCCGTTTATGAAACAATTGTGCTGACTTTTCAGTTTCAGCATGACATCATAATTTTTATAATGTAAGAATTTTTAATTCAACGTTTTTCACACAGAATGAACAATTTAAGGTATCTGACTGCGTTATATACACTGGTTATCGACCACATTGCCAAATTTGATTTTCAATGATATCTCTTAAAGTTCAGGTTTTTATTCTTTAGAAACAGTTTATTTTTTCTAGGAAAAGGAAGGACTGACCTATCATCCAAGGCTATACAGTGAAACCTCGTTACAACAATATTTTAGGGACCATATAAATATATTGTTGTAGAGAGGCATATTGTTATATCGAGGGCCCACATATTTTGAGCATTTAATAATAGTTTTATTATTATTATTGGTTTAAGGTGCATAACATACTACTTTTAAGTCTATATTTAGAAGAAATTAATTTGTAAAATACTAATAATAGTGGTTTAAATACTAAAAAAATAAATAAATAAGATAGAAAATAAGCACAGAAATATTCACATACCTGAAAACACTTTTTATTGAAAATAATCCAGTATTTTTGTTTGTTTATTCATTTTTTTAACTGTTAAGTTCACCAATACTGTATGCATTGAGTCTAGTGCACGAAAATGTTCTTCATTTGTCGACGGAAGGCTTGAAAAAAATGTCCGCAGGGAATTCACAGATTGAAGAGCTTCCTGGGATGACAATAAGGACTGCGATGGACCTGTATTATCATCATCGTCAATATCATCATAATCTTCATAATAAGTTGTCGATTATGAAACTTGCTTGACCGGTTTTTGAGGGTAGAAACGGAAAATTGCTGGCGACATTTCACCGTGTGATAAGGCCTTTAGGGAACAATATCGCGTGAAAGAAAGAAAAGTTTAAACCAAATGTTTCGCGTAGAACTCAAAATCGTTAAAGACTATAAAACAACCTTTGAACTCACTTTTCAGACGTCACTTAACAACACCCAGCCTCCATCTCCCCCTGTTTTTCTAACAAAGGGCACTTGTTCTTTGACAAGGTAACCAGACAGGTCCAGATGTCCTTAAACCTTATCAGAATTCCAAAGCTTACTGGGAAATGAGGCTAGGCATACATTTACACTTCACCCCCCCCTCACCCACTCCAATTCCCAAAAGGGTGGTCTTCATCTGTTTTGAAATCTGAACAATAGCTATTTATTCAGGGATAAGTTGAATATCCACAATGAGTCTTAATAGACGGAAAAAATAACAAAAGAAAACGAAAAAAAAAAAGCATTTGAAAATCAAAATATTATTATGAAGGGAGAAAATAATACTGAAATTTAGATTGAAAAAATCGTTTTGCAGAGGTTTACTGTTCTAGAGAATATCACAATATTGAGGGGAGATTAACATTAGTTTATATGCAAAATCACCGGGACCACAAAACATTATTGTAGTAGAGGGAGTTATTGTTGTATCGGGTATCGTTGTAGCGAGAGTTTACTGTATATTTTTCAGCTAAAATTTGTATTTTACTTCAGTTTTCTCAAAGCTTTAATGTCCTTCAAAATTCCCCACCGTTAATATAATATTTCAAAAGGTAGCAGATATTTATATACAAATTGCAGCGTGGGTTTATTGTTGGTGAATTACCTTTTCCATTAATAGGTGTTTCTAGAAAAATTAAGTTTAAATCTGTTGAAAAAAAGGCATCTATACGTATAATTTTACCCAAACTTCTTTGCATCACAAAATTTTTCTTAGATTTTAGTTCATTTCATTTGCCGCTATATTCTATAACTTGTGTACTAAGAAAAACGGGATTGCTGCACTACCATTGTGTGTAGAATGTAAATCGTATTGTTTAAATTTGATTCGAATTAACTACACATTTTCCTACTTCTCAAAATATATTATATTTACAAATTATTTTGTTGCATTTATAGTATTTTGCATCATAATCGACAGTACATCTAAGAATCATAGTTTTAAAAAGTTATTAATAAATCGAATTTTTTAAAATCTTTCCTCCCAACGTAGTTGGATGCCTTAAACATATTCTAAAGAATTTTGTCTTAAGAAGCAGATACGAAGAGGTCCAATGTCCCCATATGTCCTTGACAAAATGATGCAGAAATTTGAAATAAAACTGGACAACTTGGAATTATTTCATATGGAAGACGAAATAAAAAAGGATCCTGTCTTTCAGGGTCGAAAATGTTACGACCACTCACGTTGAAGTCAACAGTCAGTCACCGCATAATAGTGAGAGTTTGTCAGTTGTTGCCAGTGTTCTGGATATCCCGTATCCAACTGTACGAAAAATCGTATGGTAGATTTTGTATTTTTATTTACAGAAAATTAAGTTGGCACACCTGATGCTGGGCGGGGACTCAGAGGTCCGTGAAACTTTTGCATTTCAGTTCCTTTCCCTAATGGTGGATGATAAAATTTGGTCATGTATCGTTCTGCGGACAGATGAGGCCCACTTTTGCCTTAACAGGCATATCAACAACCACAATTGTCCGATCTCGGCATAGGAAAATCCTCTCGTCATCCAGAAGCAACCCTTGCTTCCTGAAAATGTTGTAGTATGGTGTGGTTTTATAGCTATCTTTATCATTGGACCGTATTTCTTTAAAGATATAACTTCAAATAGAATCTAAACCTGTTCCGTCGGAGGACAATGTTACCATGTTATGCTGAGGGATTTTATAATACAGCTTGGATGCAATCAATCTTATACAACGTGGATACCTTCATTATTTTCATGCAGGATAGTACATCACATCATATTAATCATTGTGTAAAGCGATTGTTATTATGAGTTTTCACAGAAGCCCGATTTATCAGCCTTCATTTCCCAATAACATGTTCTTCTCGCTCACCGGACATCACCCTTAGCGATTTTGGTTGTGGGGTACTTTGAAGGACAATATCTATGGTCAAAGGCAATCATCTCTACCAGCTCTGAAGTGCAGCATTCGGAGCCATATTCTTAATATTTTGGCAGAATCAACTCCAATCATTTATAGAAAATATTTTCTGTGATTAGAGCATATTGTTGAAAAGGCAGGAGAGCATATTTTGAAATTCTTTTTTTGCCTTATTTAACAATTGTAAACCATATTAAATGATTTTATGTATATTATAGCACCACCTAATGATAAATTGTTCTATTTTTTGTACTTAATAAATGCAAAGCGCTTCATCTCAATACTCTGTAGTTGAATTTTCTTCTTATTTTGCTCAATAGTACCCTATCAATTGTTTAAGGCCTCTGAAGTGGGTAACTGAGTTTGTGCTAATCATGAATTTGGAGTTAGCATTTTCATCTGATGTTTTTGGATGAACAGTGATTTTCTTTATATATAAGCAAAGATTTTGTGCATATTTTTCTTTGTTAGCTCTAAATCTATTGATGACAAGATAATTCTTTAGTGAACAAAATGCAAGCTGCAATTCTACAAAGAATTCACTCATTGCAAGTAACAACATGTTGCCTAAAGCAGAACATTTTCCATAATTACAACACCATTTCTAATTTGATTATCAGGATGCATAGAATAAAACTTCGTATCTTCTTTTATCCGCTTGTGAACTTTTTAAAACTTTATTTAATATAGTTCATTACGGATATATATTTTACCTCGGATCCTTGTTTTTGAATAATCTTGTACAGTCATTTAACACTAATTAAAATTTCAATTTCTCAGGGCCCTTTATTTTCTCTTGATAGCTGGGTTTTAATAAGTCTTTAAAAATAAAGATGGCTCCAAGGAAATGTTTTTCTTCCATAAAGCGTCAATTACTTAAAAAAATCGATCTGAATAACAGTTTGTTCCTCGTCGTAAAAAAAAGGTTTTCCCAAATAAAAGCTGGGTAGTGTAATACTGTACGAGAACCTAGAATGGAGAGACCATTGAAGAGTTAATCGGATTAATGTGACCAAACGAAGTCGAAATAATTAATTTTAGATTGTTTATCCTTTAGAAATTGGAATGAGTCCAAATTGTTTCTTTCCCAAACGATTTTGGTAGATATTAGTTGAAAATGAAGAGCTCGAATGTTTAATGGAGTGTGAAATAATGCAAATAGGCAATTATTTTGGGTTGGCTTTTATTTTTATTCTTTCCTTCCTAAAATATGTTGTTTAAAAGATTTATTTTCTATCGACCATTAATAACTTCAAAATAATAACCATATCATTGTAGGATTTTAACAAACTATGCATGTTATAATGTAAACAATATTAAATATATATCCATTAATAATAATGTAAGATTATTCCATGATTGCTCTTTTTTAAATAAATTACCAATCTAGTGAGAAATGTACTGGATATCTTAAAATATATAAATATTTTTTAATGAAATTTAATGATGAAACAAAAATCTGTTGTTGAGTATCAGACAAAAATATTTTTATAAAGTTTTCCAAATTCAATAATATTTTATAAACAATTAAATTGATATTAGTAAAAAATAATATTTTAAATTTTAAAGAAATTCAAAAAATCAGCTTTATTCACACTTTTATCGGTAAAGCGCTAGAATTTATATTAAAGTAATTGAAATTTAAATTAAAAGTTTGAGAAAATTGCCTGAAAATGTACGTTATCACACTGTATCGTATATCTATTGTAAATTTGTTAACTCTGAAATAAACACATTGTGTTTTTAACCATTAAAACACATACAGACATAATTATTTTGTTATCAGTGAAGATTATTATAATTTATCGAGTTTACAAGACGGGTATTGATGCAAGCAAGACGGGGGCGTGTCTGATTTAAGCTTCGTCTATTTATATTCATTGGCAATTTTTCTGGTGTGTATTTTTAAAATTAAATGAAAAAAAAAATGAACTCAATTTAAAAAAAATAAAACAGAAGAAAATTTCGTTTGGAATATTTATATTATTTTCTCAGACTTATTCTGTTTCATAAGCACTCAAATTTACATCTGGTAGTTGTATCTGGGGGGAGCGGAGAAGGCGGGATTTCTTTCGGAAATGATTTCAATTTGATTGAGCTATTTGGTTATTGTTCTTTATTTTGGATCATATCAATAGAGAATTTATTAGTTTGGAGAGATAAAAAAATTGGAAAGATGTTTTAAATTAAAAGAGTGCCGAAAGCAAATTTATTATTTAAACTTTAGAAATTATTTTTCTTAAAAATTGATTTTGTTTATTGTTATGCGTTAAAATGTTTTTATCCCTTTTTAACTAAAACAAAAAAATGAATTGAATTTTAAGTAATGAATAAAATACTGAATTCCTTAGATGTACACTTTGCAAATAAATTAACTGAAGAAAGAGTTTGAGAATGTATAGCATTAAAAATATTTTTATTGACATTATTAGATTATATGAAATTTTTATAAATAAATAATAAAAAATACTAACATATGTTATTAATATTCAATACTATGAATAATAATTTATTAAACGAATTAGTTCATTATCTTTCATTGCAGTTTCCCTCAAGATTATCAATATTTTGAATTCAAAACGAAATAAATGTTTAAATTAGAAACAATTTAACATTGTCCTTCTTCCTATACAACCTAGTCATTTGTTTGTTTGTATTGGGGAAAAATAGTTTAGAGAATGAATCGGAAAAAGGATGGTTATAGATTCTATATACTTAAACGGTTTTAGCCAATATTATGCTAGTATTTAATATCTTTGGCTATCAGTTGGTTCATTGGGATTAATAGCTATATTTTTTTCTACTAAAAATTTTATATCACTCCTTGTCAAAAAAATTTAAAATTTTGATGCATGCATTTTAATAAATTTACACTATCCTGTCTATTTTTCAGGCAACGAGTTATCAAATTTGGAAATGCAGCATTACTTAAATGAGAGTACAGTTTAAATTTATTCACAATCACTAGATTTTTCTTACATTTAAATTAAATTTTAACTGTAGAAAAATTAAAATTCACATGTGAATTTCAAAACTACTATCAAAACCCCACCTTATTAAATTCAAATTAATATTACAAAAATAATCCGAATTTTCATATCTTAATCTTAAAAAAATGTAATATGAAATATTAGTAAGGAGGCTGAAAACAATTTGATTTTAACTTCGACTATGAAATATATCGCTATGAAATACGTTTATATTTTTCACACAAACACACACACGCACACGCACACACACACGCACACACACACACACATACATACACACACTCACACACACACACGCACACATACACACACACACACGCACACATACACACACACACACGCACACATACACACACACACACGCACACATACACACACACACAATGTTAAATAATTTTTGTTCTGTGATTATTTAGGAAGTTATTGCAGTCACATCAAAATTTTTATTAAGAATTAACTATTTTAAATTTTCTAAATTTTCGCTCCATACTACTATATTTTGCGATCCAAAGTACGTATGTGCTAACTTTGTACATGTAGTTAAAAGGTCTGACCTAGAAACGTTCCTTCATTCTTATTAATAGAAGAAATATTTCCACCATAACGCACTTTGATAATAATAATAAAAATTCTTGGATTAAAAATTGGATGTCTCTAGATTTTTCTCGTAGATTTTTTCAATAATTCTTTTGCACTGATAGCTGTTTTATCAGAGAAATCATCTTCCTGTCTTACGAATTCGTAGGAGCTGCTAAGTGATTTCAGCAAAATTTCACATACAAAGTATTTATATACTAACTTTGTGCGTGCATTTAAATGGTCTGGCCTAGAAAGGCAGGTCTCTAGATTTTTCACGTAGAAATATTCGGATGTAGGATTCTTTTCCACTCATTCTTTTGCACGGATAGTTATTTATCAGAAGAACCATCTTCCTATCTTGCGTATTATTTAGTGGCTGCGGAGTCATTTGAGCTACATTTCGCATCCAAAGTATTTATGAGCCTACTTTGTACATGTAGTTAAGTAGTCTGGTTTAGAAACGCAACTTCATTCTTATGAATAGTCGAACGAATTCCACCACTGCGTACTTTAATAAAAATTTCTTACTATTATTGGATTACAAAAATGGAGTTTTTTAGATTTTTCACGTAGAATTACACAGATGTAGGATTTTTCCACTTATTCTTTAGGCTGTGAAATCATTTCAGCAACATTACACATAAAAATAATATGTGAGTCATCGATTTGTCTTGACGATTGACTAACAGGGATTATAATCAACATAATTTGAAACAAAGACAGAATTCACATACTATTTGTTAGATTAATATATATATATATATATATATATATATATATATATATATATATATATATATAATCTAAGT
>JAPMOQ010017889.1:22118-46241 GCA_026543055.1 Argiope trifasciata
AGTTTTTGTGGATACTTAATAAAATTGCATCTCTACTATTTGAGTTAAATTTTTTAACTATCTACCTGTATAAAAATATTCGATATTTTACTTTTGGAAAAAATATAAGTGGAACTAAAATATTCAATGCAATTAGCTCAAGTTTTTTAAACATTTTAAGTTCAAATACACAGTCTTTACGAACATAAAAATAAATATATAGCAATCATAACGAAGAAATATTTCATTTCCATTTTACCAGCGGGTGACCGATCTCCGCTCGGAGAAAACAGGTATCGAAGCTAACTCGAAGATTTAAATTTTCAATTGTGATTTATCAAAACAATACATGCCATAAGAAAATTTGTGAAACCATTGGTGAAAAGATAACCGGTTAAAGTGCACCATTGTAAACTATTCTAAACAAAGTTAGAGTTTGGAAAGGGAACTATTCTATACAAAGGTAAAGTAAAGGTAAAGATTGAAGTGTGTTGAAGTTCAATATTTTTGACAAATTTATTTAGAAAAACCAAACATATATACATACATAAGAAACATATTATAAACCTATAACAGCATAAACATAAAACTTTATCAGTTCGCCATATTGGCTATAGATGGCAGCACGTTACCGCTTGAAAATTTAAGTAGCCATTATGACGAACTAATAAAGTTTGAAAATATCCTATCTGTAACTCCGAACTGCTCGACCGTAGCGCTTCAAAACCGGTGCCAATCGATTCCTCGAGGCCAAAAACCCCAGACCAAACAAGTTTACCGGAGTTTATTAATTCTGGGGCGATTTTCGACTTGGCAACCATTCTTCGTATTACAGTATTAGATATCAAAATTTGTTTAGTTATGTTTTGTACTGTGACATATTTATTCATATTTCAGCCTATATCATCATAATAAATAAAAAACTTTTACTTAAAAGTCCATTAAATGTCATAAAAAATTAGTTTTTGAAAAGTTTTGATGTTACAAATATTTCTGCTTCAGTTTTAAAAATTTTCACTTGAAGTAATATTCATTAAAAAATGTCAAAGGAAAAAAATCCCATTCTAAACTCAAATCCCACGTTATTCTGATTCTTAGTACTGAATTTCTTCTTAATACTCTATTTGAAACATACAAGTCATTTGAAAGCCATTTAGCGTCAAAAGGAATTCAAGCAATTTTAAGTTGATGATAATATTCTTCTGATTGTTTTTGACATCTATAACGAGGATAAAAGATTCTTTTTTCGTTTATTTTTATTCACAGCATTTGTTTCTGCCTTGAAATTAGAAATTTTTTCTAACAAAAAAAATGTTGCGCATTTTCTTTAGAGTGAAAAATGTTAGATAAATAAAAAGAAGAGCGATATATTTTTTTACTATTCATAAAAGTTGAAAATATTTTTTTGTGTTTGGTGTAAAAATTTATTAGAAGGTCCACTATTTTCAAGAGAAAGCCAGTTATTGATTACTGCACAGACTGGCAATTACCATCATACTTTTAAACAAAATAATAAATGTGTATTGACATAGGATTATGAGCAGTCAAAACCAAAATATTAATCAAAGCAGGACAATTTTATTTCCTATTTCTTATATTCTAAATATTAATTAAATGAGTGTAGCCAACTTCCTATGAGCACCTACGTGGCGATAATTTTGAAACGGCCATTATTTTAAAATGCTGTATTTTTTCATTTATTGTAGGCAACGTAAAAGATTTAAAAAATGTTTTAAAATCGTTTGATTATTGAAAATTTCACTATCTATATTGACACTTTACAAAATTTTATGAAATATCTTTACTTTATATATATATCGAAAATATAAATATTTCATGAGGAAAAATGGTATATACATAATATATGGGCCTCGATTTTAATTTCTTCACATAAGAATATTTTTTATGAAATAAATATCTATAAATATTTTTATAAATTTAATTTTTAAAAAGATTTTTAGACATTAAAGTTTTAAAAATATTTTTATAAATTTAGTTTTTAAAAATATTTTTAGACATTAAAGTTTTAAAAATATTTTTATAATTATTTAATTAAAATTTATTATTTATTAAAAACGAAAAAAATAAAAATAAAAATTCTAGGAAACTTTTCCAAAATGAAACATAATATTGATTAAACAATACAATCGCATAAAATATATCTGTATCATTGGTCACTTAATAATTTATTACTCATAAAAGAAGTAATTTTTTTCGTGTTATATCTAATAGTTATTTTTTATCCGTATGAATAAATAAAATATTTATTCATACGGATAAAAAAATATTTATATATAACAATAACATATTTTTATCCCAAATTTAATAGGGGGGTAAGCGTATTGTTTAAATACCTATTTACAACTTACATTTTAAAATTGTTTATTATCTAAATAATACAATTGGAATAAAATTGGAATCTATTAGTATACTCAAAAGATATAAATGAATAAAATCAATACTCAAATCAATACCAGAACAGTTGACGTCTTTAATACAAAAAATTTCGATTGTTTAAAAATTTCTTTTCCTTCTTATTATTCTGAAAATAGAGGTAATATCTGTTGATATAAAGGACATTCTAAATCAATTAGTTTTATATTCTACACAAAAGAAATCAATGAATAAAATCAATCCTCAGATCAATACCAGAACAGATCGCACGTTTAGCACAAAACTTTTCAATTGTTTCAAAATTCCTTATCCTTCTTATCATTCTGAAAATAGAGGCGATATCTGCTGATATAAAGGACATTCAAAGGGTATCTGACCTTATTTATTATCGATATCAGAAGAAGCTTTTTAATAAAGCTGTTCGTTCACATTTTGCGACGAAATAGTAACCTATTTCACGACTTCGAAAGAGGTTGGGAGACAATAGCGAAACAAGCCGTTTTATAGGGGGGAGGTCATCAAAAAAGGGGTGCTTTCCAACCCGGAGGATAGACGACGCCGGGTGTCTTCCTAGGGCCTTGGTTCGATATCGTAAGTCTGGGTTATGGGCCTTAAGGGCGATCACGTGGCCCCAGAAGATATTTTGGTCGTTATGCTTTGCCCTTTAAAGGGACGGGAGGTTTTATTTTTGGAATTTGGGCTGTTTTCGATGGTAGAAGCAAGAAAACACATTTGCATAATTGGGCTTATATTTTTTTGGCTAATTGGTCTTGTCTTTCAGTGAAGTCATTTTTAAGTAATTGTGTTTTGATTTATTTATAAAATATGCTGATTAATCTGTTTTGATTGTATCTGAAAATTGCTATGAGAAAATATTGCCAAATAATGTAGTCTACATTTTTGGGGGGGGAGGGGGTCAGTAATGCTTGTGATATCTTTAAGGCAGAAATGGAGTTTCAAGCATCAAAATTTGTAATTTTTTTAATGTTTTTCTGAACTACATAATCAAGAAACAAAGAGAATTAGATACATAAAATTTGATGAATAAACTTTGCAATAAAATGTCAGATATCTATCAAACATTAAGTAAATTGCACTTTAGAAATTTATGTCTGCCACTGTCCTTGTTCATGTGAATACGATTTCTAAAAAACAATGAACGGAATAAATAAAAATTAGAATCTGATTTTTTTAAATCAAAATTTTATTTGCTTTCAAAATTTAACCGAATATATATACTTGATGATTTTTTTCGGTTGATATTCTTACCAGCGTATACGTGTACAAGTAATTCTAGAATTAAAAAACACAATATCCACTAAAAAATGGAATTTGTTTATAAGTTTACGTCTCAGTTGTAAATCAGGGGTTAAACTCATAGGCCTAAAGGATTAAAATCAAAATGTATAACATGTTTTCTACCCTACATGGCATAATGGAATAATAAGTATGTATAAAAACTATATTTTTTATGTATAAAAAATTCAAAACTTCCCTTAAAAGCGCTGCCTTTTTGTATTTTGGGATTGATTTGAACTTCAAAGGATTGAATACATTTTAAATTGTCCTTAAAAGTAAATACTAATTGTTATGGAATCTAATCGCTGTAGAATCTATATAAATTTGATTATTTTTGCACATTAACAGAATTCCATGTATTAAATTAATGAAGAATAATAAAAAAATAATTTATTGCTATTAATGAAAATTATAATGAGGATTTTGTCAACAAAATTATAGTTTCAAAGAAAGCAACAATAGAGATTTAAATATAATATAACGACCCTTAGAAAATTCGAAAACTGCACAATAGATGCTTTTTTTACACTTTTCTTCAGAAATCTCATTTGAAAAAATGAAATGAGTTTTCAAAAAATTTCTTTTTAAAGATATCCTCAAAAGATTTGTACAAGAAAGAAAATATGAAGTTTCCAGAGGAAGTTATGATATTATAATTTTGAAAGTGGTTTTTTTTTCTATCTTATATTTTTTTTTAATTTGTAAAAGAATAAAATTATTTTTAATTCTTTTTATAGAATCTTCTGTACATATGTAAAAAAATCTCCTTTACATATATAAAATATTTATTTCTTTTTATGAACGGTAAAAAAGGCTTTTTTAATACATTAAAATTAAAAAAAATTGTGGGATTTGGTTTTAAAACAGTATTAAGAAGCTATCATGATAATTATTTACCAATATCAGAAATCTTAAACTATTCATTTCACTATTTTTGTTTAAAATAAAGATATTTTAAATGACATTATTAAATTTTAAATTCTTCTATAAATATTAAAATAAAACAATATATCTCTAATTATCCTAGTTAAAAATCGTCTGGGTGTATATAAAATAAATTTAATTCTTGTTCTTTTCATAATAAATGAGTCTGCATAAATGAAAAATAAATTCACTTCTCTATTTGAGTTTTTAATTTTATAAGAGGAAATTGAAAATTATTTTTTAAACATATTGAAAATAAAATATTAGTGAGTTTTTCTCTTCAAAAGGTAATTAAACTATTTATTGTATACCATTATAGCTATTTATCAATATCGCAATCCTTCAACTGTTCAATTCCAGTTTCCAAGACAGATCACCCAAGCTAAGGTGTTTATTCTAAACTCAAGACTCCATCTATTCTGTAACAGAAAGCCAAACCATCTTGCAATACCCTTTCCAAGACAAATTCCAGCGAACAAAGCAATCAAGCAGAAGAGGGGAGAAACTTTATGAAACTTCCGATACAACATGACGCAAGCTCGCTCCTGGTACAGTAATGTTAAATACCCTGGAGGAATTTCGAATGATTACAAGACCCTGGTTCTAACGTGACAGGGATCACGCAAACCCCTAGGCCTGGAGTAGCTGTATGGTAATGTCTTTCTTTAGCCAGGAAGAATCTGGTGTGAATTTGCAAAGCAGCTTTCTAAGCGATATTTTCGCCTTGCGTGGAACTTTACTTAGGTCAATAAGTAGCAACGCTGGGTCGTAGGGGAACAGTTATTTTGAGCAGGAAATGTGGAAATTGTATTTGGTTGGTGGTGGGTTAATGATGTGTATAAAGGTTAATGTGGAGATAGTTATGAGTAATTTATTAACTAAAACAAAACGGCCAAACCTAGATTAACGTAATCCTTTCCAAGTGTTATATGTGTTTATCAAGATTATAGGTTTGTTTATTTAAAGTTATAAAAATGAATGCCCTTTATTGTGTTTACGGGTACTTGAAATGACACCGTTTGAAATTTTCATCATGACTTAATCTGAATTTACTATAATTTAAATTTAAATTCACACTGTTCCATTATTTGAATGTTGGTTATATTATTTTCATTTGATTATGAGAACTTTACTTAGGCCAATAAGTAGCAACGGTGGAAAGTGGTAGGTCATAGGGGAATAGTTATTTTGAGCAGGGAATGTGGAAATTGTATTTGGTCGGTGGTGGGTTAATGAGGTGTATAAAGGTTAATGTGCAGGTAGTTATGTGTAATTTATTAACTAAAACAAAATGGTCGAACCTAGTTTAAAATATTCCTTGCCAATTGTTATATGCTTTCATCAAAATTATAGGTTTGTTTATTTAAAAGTATTAAAATGAATGCCCTTTATTGTGTATGGTATTTGTAATAGATCCATTTGAAAGTTTCATTATGATTAAATCTGAATGCACGGTCATACTTACTTTAAATTAACACTGTTCAATTATTTGAATTTTTGTCATCTTATTTTCATTTGACACTGAGAAATTTAATCATCGAAGAATTAAATTAGTGTTTTGCAATATTTTTTATTTAAAGAAGAAAATATGCTTAAAAAGAAATTTTTATTGAATAATTGATATAAAATAAAATAAAAACTATATAATATATAAATATATAAAGTACATAAAACCTATTATAAAATTACGTTTAATTATTTATTACAATGTTTTGAGAATAATTCATATATTTGAGCATTCTATTCTGTAAAAATCAAACAGATTATTTGCAATAACTCTATTTAGACAGAAACAATGAAACTATAAAATAAAAGAAGATTTTAAATCATTTTAAAGTTTTATTAAGAAACAATTTGGTCGGTGGTGGGTTAATGAGGTGTATAAAGGTTAATGTGGAGGTAGTTATGTTTAATTTATTAATTAAAACAAAATGGTCGAACCTAGTTTAAAAGTATTCCTTGCCAATTATTATATGCCTTCATCAAGATTATAGGTTTGTTTATTTAAAAATATAAAAATGAATGCCCTTTATAGTGTTTGCGGGTATTTGCAATGACTCCGTTTGAAATTTTTGCCATGATTAGATCTGAATGTACGGAAAATAATTTTATTAACTACTTTAATTTTGTTAACTTTAACTTTAATAACTTAACTTAACTTTTTAAATTTAATTACTTTAATTTTGTAATTTTATTTTTTAAATTTCATTTTGTAATTTTATTTTTTAAATTTTATTTTTTTAACTTTAATAACTTAACTTTTAATAATTAAACTTAACATTTTTTAAACTTTGATTACTTTAATTTTGTAATTTTATTTTTAAAATTTTAATTATTGCATTTAATTAATTGCAAAGTTTTAATTCATATATTTGAACATTCCATTCTGTAAAAATCAAACCGATTATTATAATAATTTTATTTAGACAGAAACAATACAAACCATAAAATAAAATAAGATTTTAAATCCTTTTATAGTTTTATTAAGAAACAATTTGGTTGGTAGTGGGTTAATGAGGTGTATAAAGGTTAATGTGTAGGTGTTATGCGTAATTTATTAACTAAAACAAAACAGTCGAACCTAGTTTACGGTAATCCTCGTCAAGTATTATATGTGTTTGTAAAAATTATAGGTTTATTTATTTAAAAATATAAAAATGAATGCACTTCAAAGTGTTTGCGGTATTTGAAATGATTCCGTTTAAATTTTCATCATGATTAAATCTAAATGTCTATCATATTTACTTTAAATCCACATTTTTCTATTATTTGAATTTTTGTTACAATATTTTCATTTGACTAAGAGTAATTTATTAATCAAAGAAATAAATTAGTTTCTTACAATACTTTTATTTAAAAATGAAAATCTGATTAAAAAGTTTTTATTAAATAAGTGATATAAAATAAAATAAAATAAAAATTATATAATATATTCATATATAAAGCACATAAAACCTATTATAAAATTACGTTTAATTATTTATTACAAAGTTTTGAGAATAATTCATGTATTTCAACATTCATTCTGTAACAGATTATTTGCAATAATTTTATTTAGAAAGAAATATTCCAACGTATTTGCTACAAACTCTAAAATAAAAGAATTTTCTAAATCATTTTATAGTTTTATTAAGAAACAAATGTTTACGACAATATATGGAACTTTTTTGACTAAATTGAAAAAATTATTGAGTATTTCCTGTTATAGTTAAATCTAGTTTTTTTTTCAGATGAAATATGACACAAAATTCTATTATTATATAAATAATTAAACACGGATAAAGGAAAGATAAATATCATTTATGGAATATTTATTGAAACAAAGAAGTATTGCAAACATTTTAAAATAATTTGAAGATTAAAGTGATATTTTTTGTGATTAAAAATATGAGAAAAAAATTCATACAAATAAATAGATGAAAAAGTATTTTTTTTTCGTCAGTGATTAAATTAGACATGAATCTTTTAGTAAGAATATTTTTATCCGTCTAAATTTTCCTGTAATACTTTAAGAAAGTCAGACTTATTCCAACGTTTTTATGTTTAGATACTTATATCAAAGCATTTAATTGTTTGTTATTCAGTTTATAAACCCTTTACCGAATGAAGTGAATTAAGCTTTAATACTATAAATTTTAAAAAGGAGCTTAAAAATTAAAAAAGCAACAAAAAAAAGTTTACTTTATTTAATTAATACTTAATATAATTGATTCGGGAAACGAAACGTAATTTTTAAAAGACACAAGAAATAAAAACAGAAAATGTGTGTATTTATAATTAACAGTTAAAACACTAAAATTATAAATTTTTAATATTATCGAATATTTATACATAATTAACCAATAAAATTAGTTAATTAAACATGAGTTTATAAAATTAATCAGTAAACTATATATACAGTTTAAGCAATATGCATTGGATAGTTAAAATTATTTACAAATAAATAAATATATTTTTAATTATAACTGAGGAAGGCTATTGGGATTTATTTGGAGTGAAATAATGAGTTATAAAGGGATGTCATGCCAAAGAGAATGTTATCATAGAACTTTCATGAAAACTGATGAAATTCCACTTCTCAGACATCTCTAATTTCGAAAAAAAGTCTTTTTGTCTTTTAGTCTGTCTGTAGATGCGATAATTCAAAAATTATTGTAAGCTAGATGGATGAAATTTGGTATACAGTTTTAACACCAAAATTACAAAATAAATTTCTGCGGAAAATATATCTGCTTATCTACTTTTCACGCAGTTCGATTATGAGTAACAATAGCTGAAAGATACAATTAACTAGATAACTGAAATTTGGTATACATTTTCAAAAATAGATTTATTTTAGTAAAGTATTTATAAAATTCCCGTGCACGACAAAGTATCACACGTAGCTTACAGAAGTAAGTATACAATACATTACAAAATAAAATAAGAAAAATTAACAGTTATGAAGGATTAGTATAAGAATAAAATGATATAAGAAAATATAAGTTAAGAATAAGAAAATTTAACAGGTGTGGATGGTAAATTAAACAAAATAATTCAAGAGCACTTCTGGGGGAAAGAAGTTGATGAAGATCTGGAGGTAACTTTATATTTATGGCTTGGAGAGCCACTCTTAGGTTCTGTCTTGCTCCTGGAAACTTAGAACCTAGAGAGAGCACATGTCCTACTGTTTCCTCGCCACCAATTTTATAATCACAGGTAGATTTCACAGGTCACAAGATGATGGAGACAAGTAAAATTTATATAGATAGATTTAAAGTTGTTCAAAAATAGATTGCAGATTTTTTAAATCAAATCTTAAAAGAAATCAGTCATCTATTTGATTATCGGTTATTTGATCTTTACTTGGTTATAATTGTTGCACTTGAACCATGCAGTAACCTGAATGGGTGTATATTTGTATAGATTCCATTTACAGAATGTTAGACCCTTGTCTTATAAGTAGAGTGAATTTTTATGTATTCCTGTATACATAAATATGGTATAACACAAACATAATAAGTTAAATAAAGGATTTTAGGTTTGGATTTTAAAGAAGAAAAAAAAATTCAAATTCGGACCATGTTTAATAAAGGATTGGCGAAATACATATTTCATTTTAATTACAATAATATGAAACTAAATGCGAATAAAATCATTCTGCAGAATTATCAGAAAAAATCGATACTAGAATACTCCCACGGGTAATTTATTTCAATAAAATTATCAATAATTAAACTCTGTTGTTTTTAAAAACGTTTCTTTCAAATTAAAATAAGATTCTCTCGTTTCTTATATCTAAATTAAGGTTTCCACTCTTCAAATTAAAATTGCGAAAAATCTCAGATTCGCATCGCAGTAAGCAATAATTTTGTTTTCAATTCCAATTAAATTCATTCCATGGACCTTTTTAGATTTTTAAATTTTCTTTTAATAAGTAATTGTGTAAGCTTATACCTCCATTGTATTCATTAAAAAATGTACAAGTTTCCTGGAAAATGGAATAAAAGTATTTTTTCAAATCTAATTAAAACCGTAGTAATTATTTTAAAAACAACAAGTCCAAACTTCGCAAAATATGTTTCAGAAATATTTTTAATTTTGCCTCAAATTGTGAGAAAAATACTGTCGCCTTTTAAATAACGAATTTGAAATTTGAGACGCTCTCTTAATTATATTTTTGATAGTACATGAAATAAAAGACGTACCTATTCTGATGAATCAGTTATAAAATTTTGCTTACTCATTAAACTATCCAGATAAATCTATGATGAAACAAAATTGTTTAATGATATTTAAAAATACAGGTTTCAACCATCGATAAGATATTTCATGAAGAATCAAAAATGTGTGCTTTCTTTAAGAATCTTTTTTAAGAATGTGTGAAAATCTTGAATACAAAAGAATATCTGATCTTTGAAGAACCAGATTTAAAATTAAGATTTCTTATGTTTTGTTACCGAAATAACTCGTAACATCCAATAAATTCTAATTAATTTTGAATAAATAAAATAACATTGTACTGTAATCAAATAATTGAGATTTATTTATTTCATCAAATAATGGAACTGTCCATACCAGTTTTTGACAAAATTTCAACAAATGTTTTGTATCTTAAGGATATATATATGTCCAATGTTTTAAAATTATATGTATGACTTATCCCGCCGTTAGGTAAATATTTGTTTCAGGTATGTTGGATTATATATATGAAATTCTGTGGATAAAAAGTGATTAGTGTATTTCAGAGAGACATAAAACCTGTTGACTAAAAACGGAATAAACTTTGAGAAAGTTTGATAGCAGATCTATTTAAGGATCCCTCAATATAATTAAGGTTTATTTTCCATTTTCAATTTTCCCTTGGGGTCACCTCGTAATTGAGGATGAGAGACTTCCGGCATGGTGAATGGCTCTTGCCACACCTGAGAGTACTCGAAAAAATGGAGGTTTAGCTCCTTCCATCGATAACGTGATGTACTTCCTTAGGTAAGAGTTGAACCGTGGCCGGTGATGACCCTTAGGACTCGACCACAGCTCCCTTAGGTGTTGCTGTAGTGGCGGTTCGGTCATTCAGCTTTTATCCACATGCTTTGAACGAGTTGGATTGCCAGTGATATGGCTTTCGTCTCTATTTTATTTTTAGGGGCATTAATGTTTAAGCAACTCATGCTTCAATGCTAGGATTCAATAGGCTCCAATACTATTATTATTAAGAATGTCACATGACATTCTTTATGATAAAAAGTATGTTTATCTTCCAATCACACTGAAATTTTCTATAAAAATTCTTTTTTGTAGATTTCACTGAGCATTGCTTAGTTTTCCCCCCAAATATTAATTATTTTTTACAAAACAATGTTTAGTTTTTTTCTCCCATTTTTTTTTTCAAAAAATTTAAATCTACGATGCTGTAATGATATAGTATCAAAATTACATTATTACCAAAAAAATTGAATCTATAAAAAGGATTATTACTTATGCATAGTAACTCCGTGTTTATAAATTGACTGTTATTCATCAAATTTTGATTAGAAAAACTAACAAAATTATATTTAAAATAAAGCATTTTATTAAAAATTGATATTAAATATATTTATTTCCCATTGATAAGATTATATAATCTACTTTTTATTTAATTTGAAAAGCAAGCTTTATCACCATTGAACTCAAAGTTGTTCGGCCCTTCAGATATTTAATGAATGGGCATAAAAATATTAAATAAATTTAAGCAGAAATTTTTGGTTCGAAATCATGCAGTACAATCCTTGCCTTTAAGGGCAGGTAATAAACTTCAAAATAAAAAAAAATTATTATAAAATTTATAAAAGTTTGAAAATGCTTTGATAAACATTTAAAAATAAATCAATATAAATTAGTTACAAATTTAACAGTCCATTAGGAGTGAGAATTTATTCAAATATTTTTGATATACTAGTTTTCTGTGAAGGAAATAATCAGCGAGACTTTTATCCCTTAAATCTAATAACGTTTCAGAATCAAAATTAATGAAGTTTCCAATTCAATCTCCTTCGCTTTATATATATATATCAAAAATTGAAAACATTATTTTTATCAAGCATATCCCCACGCGAAAAATCATATTTTTGTATTTTAATATTTTGTTTATATTTGCATACTTCAGATTATATATTACTGCGAATATTTTATACTGCTTCATTGCACAGTATACCTTACTGTAAAGAAATACTTTTAGATATACAATAATGACTACAGAATAATTAACATATGAAATACCTGGTTTTAATCACAAACTTGGCCATTAAAACTTGGCCATAATTTCGATGACTTTTTGGGGAAAATTAAAGATCCAGAAATTCGAGAATTTGAGAAATAGCTTTACCACAACTGAAATTTTAGCGTAACATTTATAGAACTATGGTAAATGGAGGCAAACAAACTAAAGACAGACATTAGTAGAATCTTAAGCTAATTGGCTTTTTTTAACTACGATTTTGTGTCTAATATTGTTTTGAAGGAATTTTAAGACTAATACACCAACTGGACAGAGATTTGGTTGAACTTTCTAATACATATCTGAAGAATACCTTACTTTTATCTAAACTGGTATATGAAAAAAAAATTTGCCCAAAGAAACCTGTAAGTGGAAGTATCTGAAAGACGATATATCTCGTCAGTTGCTTTAAATGTGTTAAATTAATTACGTACAAAATTTAAGTATGAATTTCATGTAGTTTCTCATTCTATAACTTAATATAGTTGCACAAATTGCTGAGAACAATTCTTCGAAAATTAAAAAAAAAAAAAAAGAATTTTTAATTTTTTTTATCAACAACATAATGTTAATTCTAGCATAAAAAATACTTTTTTTCATAGTTCTTTTATATAGTCAATTTGTATTTACCTTTTTAAGTAAAATTCCCGTTTAAGAATCATAAAGGTTTTTTAAAATTGTGACTATAAGTAGGCGCTATATTCAGAATCCTGTTTTTAGTTCTTCGATATATGGCGCTTTAGTCTTCATATTAGGTAAGACGATCTGTCAAATAAAATGTTCAATTTTGCCAAAAATATTTTAATTTTTAACTGTAAATTGCTAAAATATACTGAGTTTTGCCCTTTTTCCTAATATCGTAAAAGTACATCTTAGGAATTATGTTTCTGATTCTAACCAAGCTAATATGGACATAAAGCAATGATAGGATAGATGAGTATATGATGAAACATGTGTTTTTCATTCACCATTGATAAAAAGTACTTTGTAAAAAGAAGTATTTATGTATATACATTGTTTAAAAGCAAGTAGACGTAAAGAAATATTTTTTAACTCTTGCAAAACAACCAGATACTTCTAAATGTAACTATTGCAAAACTATCAGATGCTTCTAAATGGAACTATTACAAAACTACCACATACTTCTAAAATCTTCAAATGCTCTTGCCATTGACTATACACAAAGAGATAAACTCCTGAAGATAAATGAAACATTTAAGACGAAAAGATTATCCTGGTCAAAAATGATGCAGACGTATAAAAAATACGAGAAAGAGATGCCAGATAAATGTTAATGTAGAATTCTTGAAATAGGATGGCGAATCCAAAGCACTGGTAAATTTATTGTACAAAAAAGTTTAAATTTTATGTAAGAATATGTGGCAGGATTGCATTTTAGAACTGTTATTGCAAAAAACCCCACTTTAACTGAACGTTTTTCCTTTCCATGAAATTTATTCAAATAAAAACAGGTTTTGGAATGAAACTTTTGATAACGCAATAGACAAATGCAAAAACCGATTTTTTGAAAATCGAGTTTTTTAAAAAAAGGTGTGTTTTTTTTGTTTGAAAGGTTTTCTCAAAATGCTTCATGATATAAAAAAGAAGAAAAAGAAAAAAAAAAGAAAGTGAATCTGCAATGACAAAATTATTTGGCAATTTAAATTACTTTTTTAAACTTGCATTATCAAAAGGTCGGAGCACTCCATTTTGACGAATCACTAAGTTTCATACCTTCCAGGCTTTGAACAATCTTTTTTATACCTGCCAATCAATTAATTAAACTGCTCTAAACGCGATTGTTCAAAACTTCTTTGAATTAGAAGGATACAATTCGGTGAATGAACTTGCAGTCGAATTTGAAGATTTCTATCAAATTTTGTATGAAAATCCGCCCAGAAGAATTTTCTCCCTTTTTCTGCTAACATAGAAATGAACTTGAGAATTACAGCACTTAAAGAACTATATAGATAAAATTTGATAAAGTTGTTTAATGACTAATATATAGATTTTTATCAAATGCTAGCGAATGGTTGATCATTTGTTGGTTGGTACTTTTGCAGCATATTAATTAACAAAATCATTCATTAATATAATGATATATATTCAATGAAGTGAGTCGTATGAGAGACGAATGTTGTATATGTTTGTTTAGTGGTGATATATTGGCTGTTGATTCTAATACACCTTAAACGTTTTTTAATTTTATTTATTGACTGATTATTTTTCATCTTTTTTATTTTTGGGTGGAGGGTTGCAAGAAGGTTGCGGTTTTTTTTCTCATCAGTAGGTCACCAATGTAGCTGTTGGCGATAGCGAGGATCTAATTCGCAACGTTAGGTTTCATAGACAAATAACATGGCCACATAACGAAAATGATCACTTTGTCTTGAAATTATCTGTCTTATAAAACTCCTGTTACAATATGATAGAAATACCATAAACAGATACAAGAATATGTATTAATGAGGCGTTACCTTTGGTATGTAATAAAGCTTGTATACGTTAAAAATCGAATTATACAAATGCTGACATGTGACCTAAGAAACTTATAGGTCACAGGAATGTTGCAGCATTGTTTGTGAAGAGATAGTGAATGTTCCGGAAAATATATTGATGTAGGATATTCAGCCAGATTGAACGCTCTGAAATTGACCGTAACGGTCGACATGATTATTTTGTTCTGGAAGGATGATATAGGGTAAGGAAAATATTCATTAATACAATTCCTTATTTTCTGTTTACTCCTTCAAGAAGATACAAAATATGTGTCGTTGTCATTACCTATGGCACTTTACAAAGCCACTGACGTCTGCCAGCGATTTAAACAAAAATGAGCATCTTTCGTTTTTTCAGTAGCGTTAACTAGGGCTAATAGTGCTACTTAGCTACTTCATGCGTCACATTCGTTTGTTGTTGTTTAGAGTTTTATGTCGCAAGGGCCGTATGTGACCATTCTGCACAAAGCTGCTGGTGGAGCCTGAAAGCAAATTACAAAAGCACATGCTTAAATATAAAAGAAGCTGACAACTTTAAAATTAAAGCATCAATAAAAATGTTGAAATTATCTGATGTTAATTGTGATGATGATCTTGTATTTAGTGAAATCCTGATTCAAGATAAAAGTGAAACCCATAAAAATGTCAAGCATGAAGTCGAAAAGAGCTAAATACAATGATAAATGGGAGCATCTCAAAGTTAGTCCTGCATTTTAATAAGAAAGATTAATAAAAATCTTTAAATTTATATTTATGGTGTTATGATAAAAAGGTTTCATTCAAATTGCATTGGAGAATTCGATAAATCCCCCAATAATAAGGAATAACTTTCCATGAAATAATAAAACCCTGTTTAGTATCGTTTAAAGAAACTTGTGGAAGATTTATGAATCATTTATTTGCCATACCAATTAATTTAGTACTTAATTAGGGAAAAAATACAGGTTTATTATAGAGGTTTAGAAATTATGGAAAAATAAGTAAACATTTAACCTTAAAAAATCGTTTCTTTCTTCTTTTAAACATTGAATTTATGTAGTACTAGCCACCTTTGGCGACCAGCTGGTTCGCCATGAGTAATGCGTTCTAAAATTTTCAATTAAATCACATATTCATTAGCCAAAATTTAAGAAATAGTTAAGATTAAAAGAATCAGTTATTAGTAATTAAAGAGTCGGTAACTTTATTCGGAAAAACTTTTTGAGTTTAATGCTCTAATAATTTATGGATTATGCTTCCAAAATATAAAAAATGTTTTTTTCGGTGATATTGCCAAAATGTTAAATATGTTTTTTAAAGAAAGGGAAAAAATTATTGAATTAATGATACAGATATTGTAAACGATTATAGAAATATGCCATTAAGTCCGGATTTCAATGCATAACCTGTCTAAATTCAATCAGGTTTACCGTAAATAAAGATAATTTATGGAATTAATGATATAGATATTGCAAACGATCATAGAATCATTTGCTTTGTATTTATTTTTTTAGAAAATATCACATTTTATATTTATTTTATTTTATCCAGTCACGTGCTAAAAACATGATTAAAATATTTCTTTAAAAATTCGTTCAAAAAAGAGGTTTAAGTTATAGATTAAAACACTGATACCGTTAGAAAGTTAATTTTTTAATCTTTAGATTGGTGTAAAAATCATGTTTGTGCAATAATATTTTCGGAAGTTATAGTGGAAAAGCGTCGAAATTTTGCTTAAATTTTAACTAATTCAAATTCTAATTAAAAATTTGAAAAGAGGGCTCCGAGGTGCACATTCTCGACCTCCAAGGTATACATGTACCAAATTTGGTAGCTGTAGGTCCAACGGTCTGCTCTGTAGAGCGCCACACACACACACACACATTGAGCTTTATTATAAGTATAGATAAAAAATCTTCATCTATTGACAGCGTATATGAAAGCGTTATATAAATAATTTTGTTAAATTATTTCTAATAAAACTCACTCAGCAAGTATGGCAAAAGATTTCATATTCGGTGTCTCTTATAATATCAATATTATCAAAGGGACGTGTAATAGAAAAAATAGACATGAATAGAATCTAAATAAACTAAAGACATATTTAAAAAATATGAAATCGAAAAATGTAGCTGAATCGAAAGAACATAATAAAAATATTCCTTTAACCTTTGCAACCAAAAAGTTAACAATATCTAAATATCGAAGGAGCATTTATAACTTATTATGAGAATGTAACGCTGAATAAAGAATAAGAATAATCTTTCAAAAGTTGTAATTCGTCCGTAAATAATTAACTAATTCTTATGTCACGATCCTTATTGCTCTTGAGTTTATTACCGGCAAGGGTCGACACCTACGAAGACGCATGTTCTACGAATTAATCAAAACTAATCTTCCCGATACCACATAACTAATTCGAATTAAGCCCTTTGCATCTCATCCCCACAAAAGTGCCCCACACCGTAAAATAGATGATCCCAGGCAAAACGGATAACACTGTAATGACCCCGTTGGCGCCGAATTTCATCAAAGGCCCAAAGATGTCTCCCAAAACGCATAAACAGTCTAGGGGAGACAGGTGGCGCACTCTCAGTGAATCTCTCCCCTAATCATTTAGGATAATTGCCTACCATGTTCTCCCCTACTCCCCCTTGTGCATAATCCGAAATGTAAACAATTAAACAAGGTTTCCCTTGCTTGAGGAATTGTGGTCCAGAGTGGATTCTGATGAATATTAATACTTGCGGTAAGTGAACGAACCTGAAGCAATCGATTCGTAAGCAAGGAAAGATGTCACGTAGTTTGACAAGCATCTTAATCAAACTCCGGTGCGCTTAGTGGTGTGGAAGGTGGTGTTGGCTCGAGCAAAATTTAATATTCCCCCAAAGATTTCATTCGAAAATCGCTGGTTAGGTGTGTACCGCCTCACATAGTCCAAAATTTAAAAATATGAATTCAAATAATCCAAATGGTGTACAAATTGCGGTTTTTTTATGATTTGGATGCACTGTATGTGAAAATAAGCAAGGGCTATAATGAATTTCAAAAAAATGTATTTTTGAATGGGGTGCATTGGACAAATCCTGGATATGAGTTATGAGGAAGCGATCTGGTACAGTGCAGACATTCAATCTCCTATAGTCTCCAACAGGATGAATGCTGCATAAGCTTTTGGAAACGACATAAAGAGGAGATGGCCAAGGTGATTTCGATCGCAGCATATGCCTCGGTCCATCATGAATTCAAATCTTTTTTAACTACATAAAACATTTCTGTATTTAGCGTTATAGGTTTACGATGCAAAGGCTGCCCAGTTGTTACACTATGTTGTATTGTATTATGTCTAACAGGTTTTATCCCAAATGTTAGGGAATTCTGCCAAAATTTTATGGTATTTTGATGGACCAGAAATAAGATTTAGAGACTTTTAATCTGTTGATTTTGGAATTATTCCAGGTAGGGTACATTTAGTAACATTTTCAATAAGTTTTCGCTGCTTGAGGTCTATTATTAGGTCAAAGTTTTGTAAAAAAATCTGCCTCTATTCTGGGAACAGGCACATTAGCAATTAAAAAATTACATGGGAATTTTTGCCTGAGATCTAAGTTGAAAATTAATAATTGCGATCCATAAGTTTAAATTTTTGAGTTGTTAGCTGCAAAAATGTTTTTATCGCACCAAGCGTTATGAATGGCAACGAACGTTTGTTATGGCGAATTTTGCTACCGATAGAGGGAACCATGATGGTTGTATGAAGGTTGAAGATTGATTGTCCGAGGTCATTAATGTGGAAAGTGGTATTGGCTCGGAATAAAACTCGGAAACTTTCAGTCGAAAGCTTCGTAACATAGCCACTGAACAAAAGCAATTGTTCTGGTCCCATAGATGTTATCAGGCGTAGGAACTTTCCACCACAGCATCTAAATTGACATGAGGATTTTGATGCATTCATTAGCTTGGGTAGATCAGTATCGAGACTAAATAGTATTCCGTTTCTCTTCGAGTGAATCAGTATCGAGACTACAAAATATTGTGTTTTCCTTCGAGTAGATCAGTATTGAGAATAAAAAGTGTACTGTTTCTGGTATACAAAGTCCTTGTTGATGACTTAGTTTGCTCTGCGCCGTTTCACATACTATCGATGAATGAATCAGTAATTTCAATTTTGTTTAACAGTGAGTGACTATTTCATTTTCTAGACAAAATGGATGTATGAATGTAACACAGTTAAAATGATAGTTTATCCCTCTTTCTTCTATTTGAGACTCTCCTAGGTATTGGACAACTCAAAGCAAATGTTTTTGTTATTAATATTTTTCTAAATGTCTATATAATAGCATTTTGATTTTTCCATGGACACCGTTGATAATTCTGTCGATAGTGGCGACTAATGTAAAACTTGTTCAACAAGAGTTACGAAGATGATCAATGATGTATGAATTCTTAAATGATTTTATTAATTAATAATTTTGAAATGTATATGTAACACTATAGTGGAATGAAGATAATTGTGGTCTGTGTAGTGGAAGCAACAGGTCTTTAGTTTCGGAAACATTTCTTTAATAACAACATGTCACACAAACAAATGCAAGACACAAAAGAGAAAACAAGACATTAACAAACGCATAAGGTTGCATAACAGCATTTCTTCTAATTATTTACAATCGCAATGCACTATGGGATGCGTACACAATCATACATCGCCATCTATTATCTTAAAGAGAAATTAGAGTAATGCAACTGTTACAACATACTATTTCGAACAATAACGGGCTTTTTAGAAAATAAACTTGATCAATTCTATCTAAAAGAAAACGAATATTTTCTTCTGCTCTAAGGCTTGATAAAAAAAGGACAAAAATTCATTTTGGTACCAATTCACTAAAAAAATATTTCAACATACTAGGAAAGGTAGAAAAGTGTCCGACCTAACAATAAAATAATCCATTTAATGATTCATTTATTTTTCAACGTAATCCTCTTCCTAACATATGCGCATGCTCTAGCGGTGTGGCTATGTTTGGATCCCTTCTCAGTAAGTGCTTTCTTCTGAAGTTTCAAAACATTCGTTACTAAGATGACTTCAATATCAGAACAATAATTTCCTTCCAAGTTGATTTCAATTTCGGGAAGGGGCTGTAATCAGAGGGGGACATATTAGGGTGCATGAAGAAGAATTTCAAACTTCGGTTCATGAATTTTGCAGCTTTATACATTTGGATCATGAACAGCGTAGATAGAATTGAATGTTTGAAAATAATCCTTAGGTATGACTGCCAGAAAAAGTTCTGTGACGTTAATATGTTGCGATATCATTACCATTTGACTATGGGGTATCAAAAGCACAAGCAATCATGTCGCATTTTTTTTCATGTCATATTTCTTCTTGCATGCAGTATAAGAGCACTGCAGTAACTGTAGCTAAGTGATAATTACGCGCCAATACTACAATTAACTGAGCTCGGAAATTAAATGCAATTATTTGGATTGAGGCGAATGGAATTTGGCGAATAGTTGAAGCTGTTTATGGAACGTTCTAGGTAGGTTGTGTTATTACACCTTTATATCACCAAGATGGTCAATGATGCCAAGCCGCCAAAGCCGGACTAAGGCCCCGAATGCCTGGTGGTAGTGTCTTTGCTCAGGAGTTGAACGGTTTCAGGTTCGAGACTCGATTCCTTCAAAGAACCATCACGTAAAGGTGTATATTGTATGGTAAATCTGTCAGGTCAAACGTATTCCCGATAGTGTGGTGTGGAGATGGGATGCCAGCTCAGGTGTCATCCTTGCCATCTGAAAGCGGTTCAAAATTACGAGATTCGTGGTAACCATTCGAGATAACCCTTGTGTTACTTTATATCGGTACATTAATGTAACTAAACTGAACCAAACAACCCAAAATAGTATATGCAATACATAATAATGTATAATATTATTTTACAAATCAACAATAAGCTTGCTAGGAGAGCTCTATAAAATTATCATACTGACCATAAACTCAAAGTACCTTATTTGTCAATCACGCAGTCGCTCTTTTAGCTAATAATGGTTACTTATGACTCTATTGTAAACTTTATTTGTGATAAAATTTAACGTATTTCATTACAAAATGGAACCCAAGAATACCACAAACATGGTGAGATTCAGATTTTTTTTCTTCTTTTTTACATTCTATTCTATTATATTCTATTCCTTTTTTATATTCTGTATTCCAAATTCCCTATAAAGCTGTTTTGCATCTAAAGATTAAATTAATTCATGTTTTATTTTTTGATATTTTTAATAAAAAATAATTATTAGAGTAACAACATACATCAGTTTATGCTTAAAAATTGGCATATACTATGTATTAAATTTGTGGTGCTTAACTAATTATCTGTGGAATTAGTGACGTTTTGTAATTTTTGTGAATCAAGTGTTTATTTGGTCATTCTCTTGAATATGCTGAAAAAATGAGTTTACAATTTACTATAGGATCACCGAGCCAGACATGCGATGCCAAAATTAAGCCTAGTTGCTTGCATTCCCGGGTTTACTGGGGGATTTGCAGATGATTACTCTGATATAACGGAGTTGTTTGATTATTTTCAGATTGCGCCAAAATATGTCGAGATATATTATATTTAAGATCCTATGATTTCGCCAAGATGTTTTCTTCCCCATATTTTTGTGGTGATATTCAAAATAAGGCAGAATCGTCAATGCCGAGATGCCAGTCACCAAATTGGTGAAAGTTTCCATTTCTTAGCGATTTATTGTGTAAACTGTAGAAATTATCAAATAACGACTTGATTTTAAGTATGATTCTGTCTTTTGTATGAATGATGGTAAATATTTCTTGCCCATGTAGAATAAAAAACCGATCTTTTGGTATCTTACTTAAATAACATACATAATAAATTACAATATAACATACAACAATACAATTTTTTAATTCTCATTTTTCAATACAACAAATACAACTGATAATTCATTAGTTAATCACACAAAATGGATCAAAAGAAACATTTCAATTTTGTCATTTTAATAACTAGATCCACCCTATAAGTTTTGCGAAGATATGTTCTTATGTCAACATTTTGCTGTCATTAAAGAGGCGTTTTCGAAACAAATTTAGAAAAATGTTCTCTCCATTAAGATAATTTTCTTTTTTCTTTTTCGTTTTCCTACGAAGAATGTGAAACGAATGAATTCTTGCACGGAACAATCGTATTTATATCTGACAGCGGAACAAAAAGAGACATTTTCTGCTGATCTGTTTTTCTGACACCAGGAACAAAGGGTCTTTTCATAAACCTGACTTGTGTTTCGTTTCACTGTGGGTACTCTTGGATACCATCTAAAATCGTCCTTTTTTATTATTGCGTGCCATTCTTCCTAACGCGTATGACAATGTATCTTAACTCCATGTTAAGGGAACGTGTCAAAGAATTCGCGTCCATGGTTACTTTTGTTAAGTTGGTGGAAGGACGATTTGCAATGTTTAGATACATAAAACTTTTTCAGGCCAAGAATAGTTAATTTACAATTTTCTTTCAAAAAATTTCATGGAAACGTGGTTTGATATAAATAATAAAAAAATATATGTATTTAAATGTCCTTCGAAATTTATGTTGGAATAGTTTTTATGTGGTACAGCTTTATTGATTGCAAAACAGTTCTAACTTTGCAAGAAGGAGGAATGTTAGACGGTGTTATGCAAATAAAACATTGAAAACAGTTTTAACTGGCTGGATTAACGCAAGGAAATTGATTCGATAACATCTAATTCAAAATTTAAATAGGAAATGGGAATTTTTCCTATTCTTAGAATATGGAAATGGGAATTTTTCTTATTCTTAGAATACGGAAATGGGAATTTTTGCTATTCTTAGAATATGGAAATGGGAATTTTCCCAATGTTTAGATGCATAAAATTGTTTCGTGCCAAGAATAGTTAATTTATAATTTTTTTAAAAAATTTTAATCAAAACGAGGTTTGATATAAAGAATAAAAATATATATCTATATAAATTTCCTTCAAAATGCATGTTTGAATAGTTTTTATACGCTATAGCGTACAGCATTATTGATTGCAAAACAATACTAACTTTGCAAGAGGAATGTTTGGCAGTGTTATGTAATTAAAACATTGAAAACGGTTTTAATTGGCTCTATAAATGCTAGAAAATTTATTCGATAAAAGCTGATTCAAAGTTTAAATAGGAAATGGGGATTTTGCATAATTGCTTAGTTGTTGTTAGGTTTGTTGTTGTTAAAATTATTTTTAAATGCTCTATTTCCTTTGTAACAGAGAAGCTGAAAAATGTGAAACGCTGTTAATCATTTTCAGATTAAAAGTAAAGATAAAGTTAGCTTTAAAAGAAAGTAAATAAAAAATACTAGAATAAAAATATTAGTAACAATGTAAACGAATTCAGTTTTCATTTTACGATTTTATAACAGTATTATAAAATACACTTTAAATAGATTTTTAAAAATTAATGATATATATAAGGTAAAATATCCATATCATTGAAAATACAATATTTTGAACTTTAAATTACTCAAAGTCATTATTCTGTATTTATATTTACGGAGTTTATTATAGAAAAATTAAAAATGTAGTTAAATTATTAAAATATTAATTAAAATATCAAAAAGAGTTGCTCCAAAGTGCACATTCCCATCCTTCAAAATGCATATATATCTCATTAGTTAACTCTGCATAAAGTAATGTGGTTTGTAAAACACCAACAAACACACACGATCATCATTATTGTTTATAGAAATGTAATAATTTTTAAAATATACAGCATAAATCTAGATACTACAAAAACATTAGAAAATATTACGAATTAAGAAATTGTTTTAAAATAGGCTTTCAAATTTGGGAAATTTTTTATAAATTCAGCAATTGATTGAACTGTGATATGATTTTTAAAATCTCATACTTGCTCTGCTATTTCTCCTAGAAAATTCTTTTTGACTTGATAATATAAAAAAGGTATCGATCAGCTTCTGTTATAATACGAGAGTCAGAAAGCTCGCACATGTTTGATAACTTCACTGCTAATCTCCTTAATCTCCTGTGTGATATCTTCGTGACAGTTGATCGGTGGCACTTTACTGGCATGTATAGTTTGAAAAGGGGTTACCATGGCAACGGCATTTCACATGTACAGACGATTTTTTTTTGGTGAATAAAAAGCGGCGAAAAATTTCTGAATTCGAGTTTTTTTTTTTTGTCATTTTTATATTCTATTTATTGTATTAATATTTAAAATCTCTGAATTATAAGTAATAATTAAAATTTTTGAAAAAACACACACA
>JAPMOQ010017897.1:0-28550 GCA_026543055.1 Argiope trifasciata
TTAAAACAGAGTTGACTCTAATAAGAATTGTTTTATTTTGGTCAAGAACTTTTCATTTTGTTTGCGTTGTAAGATACCGGTTGGTTAATTCTACGTTTCCGGGGAATTCATTTATTCTTTCGTCTCCAAAGGGAAACTGCATTGCAATTGACAGTATTCCAATTCAACATCTATCTATATAAATAAAAATGAATGTATGTCTCTTATGCGCTGCCTTACCGCTCATCCGATTCCGATAAAACTTCGAATACTTATTACTTGCACTTACGGGAAGTTTCTAGACATATTAAAATTATCTAATATATAAAAATATTTTTGGATCTTTATACTGCATCTATTATCCATGGGTTAACCACCAAATAACTCGCCAAGGAGATACAACAGGTTAGGTAAAGATGCTGAATTTGAGCTAAACTTTAATATTTCGGAGCTATTGCACGTAAATGCAATGTAAGTCTTTCTTTGAGGTATAGTTTTACTAGAGAGTGTGTGAGAAAGATTTAGGGGAACCAATCCCATAAGTTTGAAATTTTAACAAAATATTTATAAATTTTTAGTGTTTTTTTTTCCAGTTACTTCCGAAAATATTATAGTGCAAATAATTTTCCACCCTCTTAGTTTTCAAAAAATTGCTTTTTCAACTATATTAAAGATTTTGTAGTATAAATATATTTTCTATGTTTAATCCATTTTAAAAGAAAACTTTTTAATCGCATTATCAAATATTAAACTTGAGAATACTGAATGAATATAAAACGAATCACGAGATACCATAAATAGTTTCTTTCATTACCACTCTGAAAGAACACCAAGCTTTACAATCCTAAAAGAATACACAAATCTAATATATAAAAAGGAATATTTGTTTGTAATATAGAATAAATACTACTTATGCTTCTCCCTTACATATCCTTCAATTTCAATAAATGTATTCATTGCCGACATGAAAATGAGTATCATTCTTAATTAAAGAAGAAACTATTTCAATCTCCAAACCAAGATTATTTCTTTTGCGGCAGAACACGCAGGGTACTAGCTAGTTTACTATAAAACGATGAGTTTTTTTTCTAGGAGATGTCTTTCAAATATAAAAATATCCACTGTAACGTCAGAAAAATGTGGATCATATTTTAAAAAGTATTTATAAAAAGCTATTTACCTTTTATTTACAACTCTTTTCAAGTCATTATATAAAATGTTATATCTACAATTTATTTTCAATGTTGGCATAGGCAATTGCGTCTCATGTCAAAACCTCTCCCAATAGCAATAATTGAATCCAATATATCAAAAACCTCGTTCATCCAAGGAGGTTTCAAACTGATCCAACAGTTCCTCAAAAGGTTTAATGTCTATGTAGAGAAGATATGTCTCTTGATTACCATTAGTATCCCGGGTCGCATTTTTCCTTTGCCTTGTAAACCTTTTTTTTATCACCTCTCGCAGGAAAAATTTATAAGCAAACGCAGAATTAGAATTTCATTCTAAACTAATTAAATTCCATACTAGTAGCACAAAACTCTTTAACTATAATATGCTAATTAATAACTGTCATTGTATTAGAATAATTATAATTGTATTAGCAAATCATCCAGGAACACGCAAAAAATATTTTAGATAAATATCTTGAATTTGATCATACTAAAAAGAAGGTTAAGTAATAAATATTCTTGTAAATTGTTTTTGTCTGTAAATAAGATCCTTAATTTAAGTATTTCTGAATAGATAAAAATAACTCTCAAATTTTTGTATTTTACGCGTCGTTCGTGAATCATTTTAATAAAAGAAATCGGTATCGCTGGGAAAAACGAAAATGGTAAAGATTCATTCTTCTCACGTTTTTTAACTTAAGTGTGATAGTTGTCATAGCAATCATTTGAACAAGGTTCTATCGTATTATTTCTTGACGAAGTTGGCTTAAAGGAAAAGTAATTATTCGTGCAAAAGGATATCTCTCAAATTTAAAGATTCCACTATAAATATGACATTGAAGTACTTGTCGGGTGTAAGAGGACCCCTCTTTGTATTGATTGAGGCGCAAATTGCCTCTCACAGGAGATTGGTGTCATTTAAGAAAAGACATTAATTACTGTGTGATAAATATTTATTAATTGGGAGTGTTATTTTAAGGAAGGAAAACTTAAACGTCCTCAATTTTAATTTTTAACTTTAATGATTTAAGGTATCCGATTAAGCTCAAAACACGGATTATCGACCTCAATAAAGAATTTTTTTAAATTGTTATTTCTTCCAGTTCAAACTGTCCTGTTTCCAAAACAGTTTATCTTTTCTGGGAAAAGGAAAGTCTGATCTATCGTCGAGGGGAATTTTAAGTACAACATATTTTTCAACTAAAATTGCATTTAATTTTCTCAAAACTTTAATTTTCATAAAAATTCTCTGCCGTTAACAGGATATTTCAAAAACTAATAGAGGTATTTAAATAAAAATTTCAGAGTATATTTTAAATAATATGGGCAATGAAATGAACCAAAAATTTTATTGTTGGAGAAATACTTTTTCCTTTATAGATGTTTTTAGAAAAATTAAGCTTTGAATTTATGGAAAAATGCATATATACGAATGTTTTTACCCATAATAGCTTTGCATCTCAAAATGATTCTTAGATGTTGGTTTATTTCATTCATCTTTATATTCTATAACTTGTATACAAAGAAGAATATAATTGCTGCATTGCAATTTTGTGTAGAGTGTTAACCGTTTTTGGTAAAATTTCATTAAAATTTACTACAAATTTTCCTATTGCTCAAAATATTTTATATTTTCAAATATTTTTTCGTATTCAAAGTGTGTATAATTAACATTAAATCTAAAAACCGCAAAACCGCAAATCAAAAATCCAATTTTTCAAAAATTTTCCTTCGAACGTAGTCGAATGTCTTAACCACAAGATTTAAGACTTTGAATGGAGATAAATTGACGGCTACCTCTGTTCAAAATAAAAATACATAAATAAACTATGGTTGAATGAACTGCGAAATTCAAGACTTTCTTTGAAGGCAAACTTTCATTTTGAAACTACTATAATTGTAAGTTAAATGCATAAATAGCTTGCATAGTAAGGAAAAGGCATAAATAGCTTGCACAATAAGTTAAATGCATAAACAGTTTGCATAGTAAGTTAAAATGCACAAATAGCTTGCATAGTAAGTTAAATGCACAAATAGCTTGCATAGTAAGTTAAATGCACAAATAGCTTGCATAGTAAGTTAAATGCACAAATAGCTTGCATAGTAATTTAAAATGCGCAAATAGCTTGCAAAGTAAGTTAAAAGCATACTAGCTCTTTCAAAATAGCTTGCATTCTGTTTTTTTTTATATGCAATTTCTCTAAAAAAGTGTAATAGTGTCAGAACAGACTATTTTGATAGCAAATTGATGTGCATTTGCACAGGTTCTGTTTAAGTACGTCGGAATTTTCTCATAATGCTTGAGAAAACACATGTTTAATCCCCAAATGCACACTTTATCTTTCCACGTCGATATCTCATGCTCCATTTTTCAAATATGGAGATTTCCAAATGAAGAAATCTTGGTAAAACGAAATGAAAAATGTCTCTATCGACCCAAATTGCGTGACTCACCTCCCGTCTGCTGTTCTCAGAGAGCTGTACATTTTCTCTACTTCTAGAAACCTCTTAAAGAGCAATTCTTTCTTTTTCCAACAGCACACTCAAATTCTCCTTAGACAAAAAAAAATTCTTTATTCTGCGGAATTTTATTCTTAGATTATAAAAAGCTTGACCCAGAAAGCAATGGAAAAATATTTTGATCAGATTTTAATTCATGTGCAGAGTAATATTTCGAAACAATTAATATTTTTCAATACAGACTGCTAACCTATTATAAGGAATTATTTATAGTTAATTATTAAAATAAAGAGTGCGTTTTAGAGAGATTCAAGAATAGCGATTATTAGTTAATCTTTCATAAAATCAAATTGACGTAAAGAAAGTAAAATTTAAAAATCTTTCCGTTGTTTGAGCAATTTAACTATAATAAAGCTAAATTAAGCTTATAAATGAATATATATTTTTAAAGCATTTTAATCTAGATACATAAAAATAACATTAATACTCTTAAAGATTTTGCTTAAATATCTTATTCAAAGTTGACTATAAATAAACTTTCAACTATTCACACACAATGCTATAAATGTTTAAATTTAAAATATGTATTATTCGCAATATTTCATTTTTGCAAATATGATTATTAAAGGTTATTGAAAAAAGTTTCAATCAGATTTCCTCATTTGTTATAAGAATTCCGTTTTTTTAAAAATAAATTCCACATTTTTTGGCATTTGCATTCACTGAAACAAAAAGAAATCTCTCTTTTGCATTACATTCGATTCTTTTTTAATTCTAGAATTGGACAAATGATTTCACTTGAAATATTTAAGCAATAAAACTGTTATATGTTATTTCGAGAGTATCTAATCCTTAATAGAAATGCAATTCTTTGCGGAAGAATAAAATTCCTTTCTTCCATAATCGTCAATCCTTATTTAGATAGAATGGGAATCCAGATGAAAGTAGGTGCCAAACATTTTTTTCAATGCCCTTTGAAAAGAAAATTTTATATATTATTTTATTTTTTTAGAAATACTTAGAAACAAATCTCTAAGACAGTCATAAATAAATTTAATAAAAACAGGCTTTAAAACACTCTTTTATGAGTGAAAATAAAAATATATGTGATTTGTTTTAATTCTTTTCATCTTTTTAGTCTTCAAGTTATAATTTCTTTTTATAATTCTATATTTATAGAATCCAATTTCCTAAAATTAACAACTGAGTAATGATATTGAATTAATTAAGTAAAACGATTAATTGATGTTAAAATTCTAAAAATATTTTGATCTGCAATTTCAAAGATTTTCAGCATCAGGAGACAACAAAATTCCGTCTTTACAAACAAAAAATAGATTAATCTTATTTAAGTATATAATGAACAGTTCTTTTGAATCATGTGGAACCTGTGTGAGGTTTAATGTATATTTTGACTTTTAGAATACGCAAGAAATGTTTGAAATTATCCGTAAACAACAATTATTTTATCAAAAATTCTGCAACATAATTTGCCTAAATAATCATTTCTATGTATTTCAAAGGAACGCCATCTGTACATATTACGCTAACAGTTATAATCCATTTGTTATTTGCGTATTAAATCCATTCTAAAATTCCCATTATTCTGAGGCAACAATAATTAGAAAAAGAAAATTTTAAGCAGGTCAGAAAGCGAATAAATTCCTTCACACGCAATTCCTTCTCTGCAAAACCATTGAAATCAAACTGACTTTAGCATACGTTTAGAAAGAAAAAGAAAAGAATTTGTAATTGTGTAAAGTAAACTCCTCAAGAATAGTTCCAAAATAAAAATGACTCTTATTAAGTCACATTGTTTCGGATTTCCAAGAATTTTGCTTCCATGCAGAAGATTTGCCTAAATAATCATTTCCACTTTGAAATCCCTCACCAACAAAAGTTATTCCTTGTTTTGACTGAAATTCGCTATCATATTTGCGTTCCACATAAAGCGGAAATGGAATAAGTAAAATTAGATCTTAAAATATTAAGTAAAAGAACAACCCTAAAATCCTTTTTTGACTGTTTCAATCCATCTCAAATGAGTTTGAATTTTTTAATTACAAATTATGATAGTTTAATCTTTGCCTGATTTAAATTTAAAATTTATCTTTTTTAAATAGCTTTTAATTGAAAATAAATTCTTTACTTCTCTTTTAAAACTCATTTAATAAACATAGCTGAGAAAATAACCCGAATTTAAGAATTAAGTATTCGATATGACTTCATTGTAAAGGTTTCGATTGACCTAGAGCTCTATAGAGATTTTAGAAGTTAAAAAAAATGAGAAAGGAAACTTGTACTTTATTTGTACTTTTTCAAGTGTACTTTCTACTTAAGAGATTGATTGGAACCGAAAACAACATCATTCAGCTCTCCTTTTCACACAAATTTTAATTCTTCAGTGAAAAAGCTTTGAAATTTAGAACTAAAAACTAATAAAATGCCTTTCATAATTTCAAACTGTTTGCCCCTGAAGAATTCTTGCATAATTTGCACTGAACTGTTACAATTATTTGAAATATAATAATTATATTAGATAGTGCTTTGTAGAAAATATTCTTTAAAATCACACAAACAAATGTTTTCATTTGAAAACAATATTCATCCAGAGTTTTCGCTTCTAGGGGAAAAATAGTTTGAAATTATGAAAGGCATTTTATTATTTTTCAGTTATATTAATTTCTAAACGCGGCTTAGAAATTTCATTATCAAATTTAATTAAAAGCTAGGCACATTAAAACAAACTTTCGGTGTTTGAAATTGAGCATTGTAACAGAAATTACTTTTTCTCGAGCGGACAATTATAGAAGTTTGTCAAATATTTTAGAGAATGAAGTATTTCCTTCTTTGTTCCTACTTTCAATATTTATTAAAATAAAGAATGAAAGGCTTTAAAGCTCTCTTTATCTAAAATAATAAAGCGCTAGGTATGTTAAAATTGCTTTTATGCATCTATAAACATTTCAATGTAACAAAACGATCTTTTCCTGCTGTGAAAGAGGAATGAAATATGTTGAATATTTTGGAAAAAGTATTTCATTCAATATACTACTTCAATACTTTTAATAGTAAAAGTAATCGTTCATGAATTGCTAGAAATTAGTATCAAAAATCTTTATAAAATTTCTTAGAATTGCGCGCTTTTAATCAAGTAAAGCAATTGAAGATAAGACATATTTTTGTACGAAAATTCGAAACAAAGAATATTTTGTAGCGTATTTCAATTTTAAAATGAAACTACTTTTCAACATATTTTCTCATTTTTTTATCCCCAGTATGTATTTTTCTAGAATTTTCACAAAATTAACTAGATGAACTTCAAGTCTGTAAATAAAAGTCCTCTTAATCTTTAATAAATTAAAATAATTTCAATATATTTTCTGCTTAGGGTTTGTTATTGGTTTGATACAACAAAAGTTCTCCCATGAAGAAATTATACTTTCTGCTTACGGTTTGTTATTGGTTTGATACAACAAAAGTTCTCTCATGAAGAAATTAAAGAATCTAAAATTGTGAATGACCTCTTTATGATATCAATGTTTTACATTGGGAGCTGCTTTTCGGTTCATTTTTAGCCTGTCGCTACTAATGCACGTATTATATTACTTTCCGTTTAGAAGATTTTCTCAAACTTTTTCAATTGTACTCGCTTCTACAGAATACAAAGAAAAGAATCCATTTTGATTTCTTGGTATAGCAAAAAAGTGTTCTGATGTAAGTAGCACATATTAAAATCTAAAGTAAATTTCCGATATGAAACTCGTGTTCTATTTTCTTTTTCTTTTCGATTTTAGCAAGCCATTGCCATCCGCATAGAACTTTTTGACAGTTCTTTTTCATTTAATATAACGAAAGAAATAGAAAACTGTATTTGTTAACTTTTCTTAAAAATTCGCTTTTTTCTTCGTACTTGCTTAAAGCAGAAATTTGCAGTTTTTAAAGTTATTAAACAAACGGAGTTGTTTCGAAATCTAATTTCGTAAAACTTGAGTGTCAAAGTAAGAGAAAGCCTTGTGATCCTTTTAGAATAATTTCTTGCTGAGATACAAATGATTTTAAAATGCTTTGAATTGTGTTTCACAACAAGACATGAAATGGTTTGTTAAATGGCGTACATTAAGGAAAGTATAATAAATTAGAATACATTTTTAAAAACTACCTTTAAATCATATAAAGTAGATTTAAATCCGTAAAACTATTTTTCTTTTATTATAATTCTCAATCTTTTTATTAGTTTAAATTATATCTGAAAACCTAATATTAAACAGATCCTGGCTTAAGGTCTATTCTCTCACTTAAAACAGACTAGCTGACATGACCGAGTTTTCCGTCGTCAATAATAATTTTTGAAATAAATAAAATATATTTTTAATTAAAAGGTATTTATTTTATCATATAAAAAAAATCAATACGCATAATCCTTGAACTTTTTATTAAAATAAATATAACGATTTAAATTTCAAATTTACACCACGACATCCATATTGGTGGAATAAAAGCAAATGATCTAGGTTTACCATTAAATTACGGGATTACAATAAATTAATAGAATTACAGTTTCACCAAACTTAAATAATAAAAAATAACATTTTAGCATAAAAAAGGCTACAAATTCACAACTAGTATCGAACATTAAGGAATTTTCCAAGATATTAACTGAAGACTTCATAAAATTAAAATTTTTATGTAAATACCTCTATTAGGTTTTGAGATATCTCTTTAACAGTGCAGAATTTTTCTGAAAATTAAAGCTTTGGGAAAACTGAAGTCAAATTTTAGCCGAAAAAATCTGTGACCCTGGATGATAGGTCAGGCCTTCCTTTTTCCTAGAAAAGATAAACTGTTTTGGAAAGAGGAAAGTCTGAACTCCAAGAAATAATAATAAAAAAAAACATTCGCCAATGTGGTCCATAACTATGTTTTTAACGTAGTCAAATACCTTAAGGTAGAGAAAAACCAAAGTTTTAAGAGTAGTAGACCGGAACCAAATTCCACCCAAGGTCTGTTAGGTATTTAGGCTTATAATACAAAACAAATTTTTCATGCATCCCTGCGTAGAAATTTGTTGGATGGATTAATGGCTCGTCTTCGATTATCAGTATTATTCCAAAATAGCATTTCGCAATACATGGCTTTCATCAAATTGAATGCAATTTTCAAAATTTCTTCCCAAAATCAGAATTTTTTTCTGATCTAGCATCTGATGTTATCTCCACTATCGGAATTGAAACGGAAATCTCCACGTAATCTTGTCCTCCATTTTAATAAGTCGTAAGTTTTGACTTATTCTAAATTTGCCTTTCTTTCTATAAAAATGATAACTTCCTCTCTTCTTGAATATACAATTCAAGGCCAATTAGTTAAAATTAGATTGGTTTTAAAAGATAATTATCGAAACTTTTTTGTAAAATTCATGCATGTTACTTAAATTTTTTAAATGCCCGATTGCAAATCGGCATTTTCTGGGAAACATTATCTAATATACATGTTACAGTATAAATGATAAATCGGTTATTATATAAAATTACTGGTGATTATGCATAATCACCACTGAATTTGGTAAATATAATTTTTTTCATAAATATCAAATTTACCGGTTAGTTAATAAAATCCCCAGAACGAGTTGGTAATTTTATAAACTAGCCGGTAAATTTGATAACAATGAAATAATTTATCATATTTACCTAATTTAGTGGTAATTATGTATTATCACAGGTAATTTTATATAATAACCGAATTTATTACTTTTATCGTAACATATATATCCAAGCATTTCATTTGTCTCCTTATCTTACTCTGAATTCTCTAGAATTTCAGCAAGCGAAAAATATTCTACAAAATGTTCAGTTTTATGCTAGCCAAATTTAGGTATGCACACGAGGAATACAAACTAATGTTAAGGTCAAATTATTATGCATTCATCAGCCATTCTGCTGGCAAGGATTATGAATGTTGAAAAAAATTTTTGAAAGCGAAATCTAAAATAAGCAACATTCTACAAACATTTGTAAAAATGAAGCATCGATAAAAAAAAAAAATCTTGCCCGAGTCCTATACTTAATATTTGGGAGCTAAATTTCGTCTTGTCACGATTCCAGTATCTAGGTTATGAAAGTCATCAACGCCCAACCTGATCAAAATTCACGTTTCATTGTTTTAGTTTCTTCTCCTTATCTTTCGAAACACAAATGCTGGGCACAAACGAATTTTAAATTACTTCGAGGTTAGGAAATCATTTTCTTAGAACAGATATGAAAGAAGGATTTCTGGTAATGGAAAAGGTTTAACTTTTAATAGTATGTTAAATGATTTTTGGGTTGCTTACGGGGATATGTGATACTTAAGATTCCATCTTCAAATCCATACCATTCCTTAAAATGCGTCATTTTCTTTTCCTGTTAATATTGCTCGTTAACATTCCGTAATTTTTCCCCTTTCTTCATAAATACCCATAATTAGCCCCCACGCGCTTCATAAATATTTCAAAAGAAACAAATATGAATATGGACAGTCGCATGACGTCGATGATGTTGCAAATAATCCATATTCAACCGAGGTTCATTCTCCAAGGCTTAATTAGTTCGCTTGATGCTAATTACAGCTTTGATATGGGAGATGAATAATAACTGAACAAAATAATCTTCTTTTTGCAGTTAAAAACCCATTTTATTTTTTTAAAAGATTTCTTAGTATGAACTTTACATTTCCTGATAGTTTTGCATCGAGGATTTTTTTTACATAAAATTTACTCCTTCCATTGTGAAAAAAGTTAATTAAGACTAAAGAATTTTTTAATACTGAATGATTTTTTAAATCCTTTATTTACTTATTTTGGTCTGGACTCTTCAGATTCCCTCGATTTAAGACACTTTAAGAAAGTTTTTCTCTTTCCCCCTTCTTTAACACTAGATTTACGGATGTTGATTATCTATCTATTTTTACTGAAGTGAGCCCATTCAACTCATACAAGAAAGCTTTTTGCAAAGAAAATAATTCCAAATTAATTTAAATGAAATGTTTATTATCAAAAAAATTCATGGAAAACATTTTTTTACATATAAACTCGTTTTTTGAAACACATTTTCCGCAAATATTTCTGTTACATTTAGCACAAGGGTTTGTACATCTGTTTCTTTTGCATGATTGTTGAACTTGACAATTCTTCCGTGCTCCAGTAGAATGAATTTCTGTCAATAGAATGGAAGCGTTCTCGACTTCTTCTCTAAATTTACTTCTTAACTCCTCAATTGGGAAATAAAATCTTTTCGTGAAATACTTACTTGAGTCGTCTCTTTATACAGAATTCGAGCATTGATAGCTGCTGAATATAAAATGTTGTTCTAAGAGTCAAATTGGCTCACAACCGTGAAAATAGGTGTACCACTTTCGATAATGCGAAATGAAGGGGTCTGAGGGGAAGACTAAGGAACGTTTACATATATTTCATTACTTAAGTAAAAGTCAATGTTTCTAAGATTAAATATAAGTAATATTAAAGTTATATATAGTGAAGAAATTTTTATTGACTCAAATTGGCTCGGTCCGTAAATCTAGAGTTAAAATATAGTTTGAGGATGACACGTATATATCACACATTTTACATATGCTTTATTGAAAGGTGTGTTTTTTTCTATTCGTATCGTTTAAAACATCAAAAGCGAAATGTTCAGATAGTATTAGGATATACTAAAATTATTTGCTCCGATGTCATTGTAGAAAAATCTCAAAATGTTGGCTATTTCAACTGAATATTTTGTTTTTTGCACTTTGAAAAGTTCTCTCTCTTGACTTGAAGTAGAAGTATGCAAAATATGATTGAAATCAATTTTTAATTGAAATCAACGTTTAAATGGAGATCTTGAAGCGTGCAAATATATTTCTAAATCTATTCTTGTATGTGTCATGTCACTCTTTTACTAGAAAATACTGAATGTCAACTGATTTTTTTGCTTGTATTTTAGATTAACTGTAACAGCTGGATGTCCTATGGATTTACAGTACTTTCCTATGGACAGACAAGTGTGCTTTCTCGAAATTGAAAGTTGTAAGTAATATTTTCCATTCCTACTTTATTAAAACTTAATTCACTTGCTTTTTCCAAAAAAAATTATCTTGAAAATCCAAGTTTTAGGTAAATAACACAGGCCTGCATGGGTCATGTTTTGTTAATTATTGATTATTGATTCCTATTTATTTTTTTGCCTTGAATCTGAATATGACATTAGTTTTCTTCCATCACATCAGGAGTTTTTGCAAAATGTAATTTTCGAAATTTGTAATATGTTGCAAAACATCGAAAATATGAAACATATTGACAGATTTAAACCTCTTTTTTATTATAAAATATATTTAATTTAATTTAATTTATGGCTTATACTTTACAATATCATAGACAAGCACATCAACAGTCCATTGGGGAGGGGAGGGGCAAATATTTAAGGAAAACTACCACAAAATTATCCTAAATGTAACAAATTAATTTTGGTGCACGAAATTTTATATTGATACACTTAGTTTTTTGTACTTAACTTTAAATGTAAACAAATTTAATTTTAACCAGTCTTAATGATAATGTATGTAAAAAAGTCACCTTTCATTTGTATCGTTGTCTCTTTTGACCAGACATGATGTGTTGGCGGCTTTTCCGTACATGTGCCTTTCTTGGTTCATCGCAGTGTAGCATGCAGCAATAGTCAGCCATCATGGAAGTACAGGAAAATCTCCTTATTCGCGCTTTCTTCATTCGCAGTTTCACTATTCGCGGATTCAAAAAATGCGACCCAATTCCTATATTCGCGGCTAAAAATTTCTTTATTCGTGGATCTAATAAGCACATACATAATAATAAAAGGATTCCAATAGGTATCCAACCCAATATTCTTTGTAAATGCCGTCAAATGGACTAATAAAAAAAGTAAAATTGATCTTATTACAACTTTGTCTAAAGTATGTAGTTAAATGCAAACTGCAAACATAGTCGAAATCGCGAATGGAATAGGACGAGATGGGTTCGAACAGATAGAATCAAGTGACATTCAGAAATTGCTTGAATTGCAAGATGAAGATTTGACTGAAACCGACTGGAGGAAATGTTAAATTCACAACCCATTGAAGAAGAGGCTTCAATAAGCACTGAAAACGTGACATTTAATTTGAAAAATCTTTGTGAAGGTTTAAGAATGGAAAATGAGCTTTGCGATTTCTTTATGAACATTGATCCGTCTAAGGAACGAAGTCTTATTTTTAAGAGGCAAATTGCCAATGCGACTGCTGCGTATCAGTCTGAATTGAAGCAGCTTTTGAAAACTACCAAGCAAGAGAAAATAACAAAATTCTTCAAACCATTGCCTAAGCCTTAAGATAATTAATCAAAATGCTCAAAACCTTCAATTAAATTTATATATATATATATATTGTCACCTAGGAACGTATCCCCTATAATTCCATATAAATAACCATTCCATATTCACGGTTTCTGTATTCGCGGCATATTTCTGGAACATATACCCAGCGAATAAAGAGCTTTTACTGCATTCCATCTTCCTTGATAACAATTTTCCATTTTTTGGATATCCGGATGGAATCTTACCCATTTCTTCACTAACAGCACCCAAATTATCATTAAAGTAATCCAAATGTGAATTTAGAAAATGAACCTTCAAACTCATAGAACAGCCTAAATTTGGATACTTCAGCAGCATGATTACGACGATCGATTTGAAATTCGGATCTTACATGTTGCCCAGAAATTTCATTGCTACATCTTTAAAAGCAGACCAGGCTTCTTTTTCAACAACTTCCATTTCTTTCTTAAAATTACCCTTTTTGAAAAGTTTTCTAATATCTTCACCCGTACAGACACCCTCTTTTAGTTTTGCTGTTGTTAAGGCTGGAAATTTGTTGCAGATGTATTTGAAACATTTGCTTTCTTTTGATAAAGCTTTCACAAATTGTTGGATGCTGCACCGCGATGAACCAACTAGGGCACATGGACGGAAAAGCCGCCAACACAGCATGACTGGTCAAAAGAGACAACGACACAAATAAAAAATGACTTTTTTTACATACATCATCATTAAGACTTGTGAAAATTAAATTTAATTAAATTTAAAGTTAAGTACATAAAATTAGGTGTATCAATATAAAATTTCGTGTGCCAAAATTAATTTGTTACATTTAGGATAATTTTGTGGTAGTTTTCATTAAATTTTTGCCTCCCCTCCCCAACGTACTCTTGAAGTGCTTGGCTATGATATTGTAAAGTATAAGCCATAATTTTAATTAAATTAAATACATTTTATAATAAAAAAACCGTTTTAAAGCTGCCAATAAGTTTCATATTTTCGATGTTTTGCAAAATATTACAAATTTCGAAAATTGCGTTTTGCAAAAACTCCTAACATGATGGGGGGGGGAAAACTAATGTCATATTCAGATTCAGCGCGAAAAAATACATAGATCACTCAAACAACATACTGTAAATTAAAAAATATCCAATCGATCTAAATTCGTTTAGTTAATTCCTTATAAAATAGTACAAAAACAAATTTCATAGTAATATGATTATTATATCTTCAGTTATTTGGAGTGAGCAGCAAATGACTAAAAATCAGTTTTGAAAAAATTGTATTTAAAGTATACCGTTACTTGTTTTAATAATAAATTATGGGTGTACATGCTTAAAATTCTCCACATTTATAGCTTATACGTTCTTGCTGCTAATTTCTTAATAATTTTCCTTTTTTATTCATTTAACTTTTTTTCATTAGGTAGTGAATACTGCTTAGATTCATTTATTCTGGGGTTTTTTTCTAGCTCTTCAAATGTTCTAACTGAATTTGCACAAGGATACATTCCAACATCCTTAAGGATATTCAACAATCCTATAAAACTTCGTTAAAATGTATTCCAGACATAAAGATCCCAAATCTAAGTATTCAGAGCTCAACCAAGACTTCTTTAGGAACAAAGTTCCACAAAACAGCGTTAAACTCTCATGGCCTTTTGTATTTTTCTGTGCCAAACATTTTATTTATTTAAGTCTAAATTTGTTTTTATAAAAAAATTCAACATGTTTTTGGCCTTTTAAATCGGTGCGTCCTCTTCCAGTTTACTGATCATTATGAAAATATTAATATCTTGACTTCTAATGAACGTAGAGACAAATCTAAACCTGTTTTGGATAGCGCAAAGATTGGTCTATCCAATAACGGACGTGTTCGGAAACCTTAATATTGCTGTTCTTTTTCTTCCAGTCGGATACACAATGAGAGACATAAGGTATAAGTGGGGAGACGGAGAGAAATCTATTGGCATGTCGACCGACGTTGAACTGCCCCAGTTCAAAGTCTTAGGCCACAGGCAAGACCAAAAAGAAGAACACCTATCGACAGGTAGGAATGTAGAAATTTTGATCTCGCATAAGTTGTATGTAGATTAAAAAAATCACCTGTAAAGCAAAGTTGTATGAAAAAAGAAATCGAATGAATGCTATTCAGATGATATAAATTCCAAGCAGTGTGAGTTTTGGCAGCCAAAACCAAATTTTTAAAGAAAACCTGTAAGCAAATCTGTAACCAAATTTTTAAAGAAAAATTTCAAAATTCTCATTGAGGAAAAGACTTTTATTGGGAAAATTAATCTCGATATTCTCATACGACAATAAGAATTTAATCTCGATATTCTCATACGACAGTAAGAATTTAATCTCGATATTCTCATACGACAGTAAGAATTTGATCCGAAGGTTTTTAAAAGGATTGCAAAATTCAGCACAGCTACAGATGGTATTGTTGCCAGGATGACGATATAAGGAACAATGACAAATATCTTAGCTTGCTGTGCTAGAGTATTACCGTATTAACACATGAAAGGCGGGAGTCGTAGTACAGTAGAAGTCCGATAATCCGGCACGTTCGGGACCGGCTCGGTGCCGGACTACCGAAAATTCCGGTCTATCGGGCGGTAATTATACGAACAATTAGGTTAATAATTAAACTAAAAATACAGTATGCAAATACATACAACAAAGTTTATTTTACATTTTCATATAATGTATGTACACGTACTGTAAAACATATTTCACTTAGATTTAAAAAAGTCACGAATGTCTTTTTATTTTCTTGACTTTTGGCGTTTAGTATAAAATTTATTTCTAATGATATGGAAATCAATAATTTCTGAAGCACTGTAGCTAGTACTAGCCTCAGCAAAAGAGATTAACTTATTTAGTGATTCTGCAGCTTCTGCCCAGCTGATTTTTTCCTTTTCTTCCGTTTCGGCATCTGAGTCATTTTCTTCAAGATTTTGAGTAGGCTGAGGGTTTACTACAATGTTGATAATGTCGTCATTGGTTAGTTCTTGTTCAACAGGCTCATTCTCGTCGATTAAAAGCCACTCCTCTACCTCATCTTCAGGCAGGTTTTTCAAGGGATTGTCAGTACTTCTAACGACATCCAAAACTTTGGTCAGAGCGTCTTGATGGTTTTCTTCCTCATCAGTCTGTAGAGTTAGGTCAGATGCAGGGTTTGCAGCTGGCCAAAGTTTTCTCCAGCATTTTTGGAGTGTTGTATTTTTCACCTGGTTCCAAGACTGTGCAATAGCATAGACGGCATCTTTTACTGTAAACTTTTTTTGAAAATCAGTCACGTCACAGTCGGCATTTAACAGGCCTTGAATAAAAGACCTTCTATAAAAGCATTTAAAATTTTGAATAACCCCTTGGTCCATGGTTTGAATCAAAGATGTTACGTTAGGTGGGAGCAGAGTAGCAACAATATTTCCAGAAACTAACTCATCTACTGGCGGATGGGCTTTGCAATTGTCCAAAAGAAGGATGGCTTTAGTATCTTCTGGTAGACCAAGACTTTTGAAGGATTCCTTGACCTCAGGCACAAAGTGGTGAAAAAACCAGTCTTTAAAGAGGGCGGCAGTTATCCACGCACTTGATTGAGCATCGTATTGGACAGGCAAGTGTGTAACATTCTTAAAAGCCCTGGGTTTTGCAGATTGGGTCACAAAAGGGGTCACTCGGTGGTTTCCAGACGCATTAGCACATAGCAAAACGGTTAATCTGTCTTTGTTTTTTTTAAAACCCTTGGATGCTTTTTCTCCTCCCCCAGCTAGTGGGTAAGCATCGCCACAATAGCCCTGTTTCATCAGCATTGTAAATCTGTTCAGGTGTTAAATCATTATCAGCCACGATTTTCTCAAACTCGTCTTTGTATTTTTCTGCAGAGATTTGGTTTGCTGAAAGGGTTTCTCCAGTTACATCAAGTCTTCGAATTCCATGCCGAAACTTAAAGTTTCTGAGAAAACCATCAGAATAATTACATTCACTTTCAGCAACTCCTAAATCTTGACCGAATTTCTTTGCCTTTTCAACAATCATTGGCCCTGTTACCGGCTTTTCTTCAGAACGTACTGCACTAAACCATTTGAACAATACACTATCTAGCTGTTCCAGTTTTGGTTTTTTTAATGTTTGTCTAGAAGCCAATTTTTCAGTTGTTACCGATTGAGAAGCAAACTTCATTAGTTCATCTTTTTGTTTTTTAATGTCATAAATAGTTGATGAGCCAATATTAAACTCATTCATTAAAACATTTCTATTCTCGCCTTTTTCTAGCAGTTTGATGATTTCTAGTTTCTGATTGAGAGTCAGTGTTACGTGTTTTCGTTTCTCTCCTTTTGAACTCGAAGGCTTAGGTTTTGAAAACATGGTCACTGTACAGTTAGAATGAAAATCACTTTTTTTATAAACAGTTTCAAAAGTTACGTTTATTGCGATGTGAAAGGACACAAAACAACAACGCACAAAAAAATGGCGAAGACGCTTCGTGATTGATTAACGGAGCTGCACTGCACCTGAATTTGTTGTGACAGCTGAGACTAGCCGGCCGCTAATTGTTTCCGAACAATACCGAGCGCTTCCGGATGATCTCGAACTACCCCGAAAACTTCCGAATAGCTCTCGAGCGGTTTTATTTGCTTTAAAGACACACTTTTGGAGAAAACCAAAATTTTTACAATTTTCCGGAGCGATGCCGGACTATCGGGCATTCCGGACTGTTGGATGCCGGATTAATGGACTTCTACTGTACTACGATTTGATCCGCGTTACCTACCATATTTTCGTCTAGATCACCCGCCTTCAATGTGTTAGATGAAGATCGAATAGTATGAATTACTTATGGATTATATTACTTTTCTGAGCTTCCTGTAAAGTTTGAATATCATTACTGCAGGTCAAAGGGTGGCTATTCATTTAGATACAATAGTATAGCTATTCATTATTAATAACTATGGTTATTTCCCCATAAAGATGTTATAATGTTTATAGAATAACATTTCCATTTTTTTACTCAAACAACTACTAATGTTGCCAAATCTGTGAATTTCATTAGTGATTGAATCAAGAAGTGATAATGACAAGTATCCCCCTTCACAGTCAATGAAGCCATTATATTATTCAAGGTATTATTCATAGTTGGCAACAAACAAAACATAGTTGGCACCTTTATGAAGTGCTTATAATGGTATCTTCATAAAACTGGAGTCGATAGACATGAATCGGAGGAATAAGTTTATTCTATCTGATAAATGAATCGACAGAATGAATCAATGAAATTAGTCATCTGTCATGCTGAGATTTTTCAAGTATGGAGACCCAAATATTTCAATCATTTGAATTAGCAGGTCTATTTTCTTTCTTTTTTTTCAGTAAATGCATCGAATTTCTTTTCAAAATTCGCAGTAATTCTTGAAATACATTAAATTTAATTACAATTAATTATTAAATTTTATTACAATAATCAGTTTTGTTCACTAAGAGCTCCGTTTGAAAAGAATGATTTCGCTTTTGAAATTATATGCGGGTCGCGGTGGCCCGGTGGTAAAGTCTCGGCTTCGGAACCGGAGGGTTTCAGGTTCGAGACTCGATTCCACCGAAGAACCGCCGTGTGAGGGGGTCTGTTGCACGTTAAATCTGTCAGGCCAAATGTCCTCCCGCTGGTGTGGCGTGGTGTGGAGAGGGGGGTGCCAGTTCAGGTGTCATCCTCGTCATCTGACCGTGGTTCAAAATGACGAGGTCCGTCTCAAAATAGCCCTCGTGTTGCTTTAAACAGGACGTTAATATAACTAAACTAAACTTTGAAATTATATAAAAGCGAATATCAGCTCATTAATAATAAGGATTTTCTCCCGCTCTCTTCCCTGTCCTATTGGAAAATTAGCGAAACCCCGTTCAGAATACTTCTTAATATGGACTTTCCTTTCCAAATTTTAAGCAATATAATTTCTTTTGGCTAATTTATGTATGTTACTTTTCAAAATATTTTTGGTGCAGTCAATCACACTTTGAAGACGTTTGATTAATAACCAGGAATTTTGAAACAAAAAAAAAGCCTTGATTCATTGTTTTTCATCGAGATTTTAACTCATTGATATGAAATGTTTCCTTAATAGCATTTTAAGACAATTAATTTATCTGTCTCAGTTAGAAACAGTTTCTTGGGAGAAATTGTATCTTTTTCATTTGTTCAAAGAGCTGCATGCGGATGATATTTATGGTAATAAGACAATATTTGGAGAAATCCTTTTTTTTTTTTTTAAAATTCTGATATACAAAGTATACAAACGCAATATTGTGTAATTGTCAAATGATTTAACCTCGAGATCTTCCCATTTGAGGCTTCCATGCGTTCGATTTTTTTTTTAAATTATGTCCACCTCTCTAAATACAATAAATGAAAAACAAAACAGTATCACAGGGATGACGTTTCCGAAATTGTATGTTTGCTCTAAGTTTGTGCTCAGAGGAGTCTTGATTTTCATGTCTATACAAATATAATTCAAAAACATGGGATGAATGAAATTTCCTGCATATTTTTATACCACAAACACATAGTCTAAAAAATCAGAATAAATTTAAGTGCTATTCATAAACTTTTGCGTCCTCGAAATTTCCCTTCGTAAATATTCATTTAGGTGGAATGCATCGGAGATAAATAAATAATCTTTTTTTTTTTTACACAATTATATCACGATAGTAATATTTTTCCTTTATCAATGTTATTTTATCTCAAATAACGGTAAGGGAAGAGATTTAGAACTGTGACAGATGAGTTAATTAACTTCCCACTTTGTAGTTTTAAATCGAAAAATTATCGATAGTTTTTTGAAAATATTCAGCATTTCTTGTTTGTAAAGAATAAACAGACAGTTATTGTAATAAAATTGCATTGAATTGGTTCTCAAGAAATATTCATTTGGAAAGAATCGTTTTTAGACAGAAAATAATATAATAGAAAAAGGATACAAATCAATGCGCAACTCTTTTCGAGCAATTACTTTGCAGAATTCAAAACAAAAATCTTAAATATATATTGAATTTTTATTTCATAGAAGAGCTATGATATTTAGCTCTATTTGAACTATCAAAAGAAAAATCTCCAATATTTAAACAAAACTATTGATTAATTTTTGTTTAAATTTTTTTTAAAAAAATTTTAAAATGTACTATTTGCATGATTTGCTATTAATAGTGAAATTTTTGGCAAAAGGAGAAAACAAAATAAAAAAAGCAGGAAAAATAATCCAATATAAATTATTTGTAAGAAATCTCCAAAAATCGCTTATCAAAATATAATGAAATTTTCTTCTATGAAAAGAAACATCTCCACTTTATAAAATACTAAATATTTTATATTGTAAAAATAAAATAATAAAATTTAATTTTTTTAATAAATCAAAGATTTATATTAAAATTATGTAATATAAATTAAAACCAGTATTTATAATCATCTTTAAAACTTGGTTTTTACAAAGAAATAATTGGTTAATAAAAAATAAAGGCGATATCCGATTCTTAAATAGTGGTCAGATTATAAAATTTTTAGTTTCTCGTAAATATCTCAAAATCACAGCAGGTATGAGTTCACTCTTTTTTATCTCACCTTTTGCTTTTCAGCGTTGCTGTTATAGAAAATTTCAGCCCTTTGCATTTTAATCTTCACAGCCAGCTTATAGTTTTTGAGTTAAAAAATTATGAATTAAAATTAACATAGATATCATTAAGCTAAAGTATTACATTTTTAATTATAAATTTATTTCTCTATTTTGAATTGTAAGATTATGTTATTTCTTTGATTATGCTATTCTATAAATATATAATAGCTTATTTTCTGACGATTATGGCTTATTTTAGGACGATAAAATGGGGTCTTGTGAAGGAAAATTGATGAGCGTACAGGAAAAGTTTCGAAATAGCAATGAACTCAGTTAAGCAGTTTCGCAATATGAATAAACCTTTCCTCGCTTGTCGTTTTCATCACTATCAGCTAAGCAGTTTCGCAATATGAATAAACCTTTCCTAGCTTGTCGCTTTCATCACTATCAGTTTTATGAAGAAGCAATAATAAACATTAAAATATGGCTTCCTTTTTTCTGCAGATGATACTGCTCTAGTCTTCATTTGCAGAATACATCATAACCAAACGAAATAACGATGACTACTGATGCATTACAAGCTGTACAAAAATTGTTAATTTACATAAGAATTAGTACTTTCTATTGCATGACCATATGAGAAATGAAATTTTTAATCAAAACTAAACCTTTTATATCGCACGCGAATGAGCTATTCAAAATATTCTCATCTTTTTCCCAGTAAGATTAATTTCCCTGTATGGCTTTCAAGTCAGTTCTATCACTATGCGAAGACACATTATTGAAACTAATTACAAATTTCCTCACCTGCTATTAAGCAATGCAATTATTTCCCGATGTTTACTATTATATTTTTAAATTTTATTTTTATGGATAATTGAACTGAAAATTAAAAGATAAACATATTCCTCAAAAATATATTCCTATTAAAACAATTCATTGTAAGGCAATTGCAACTTCTCAATACTTAAATTAATACTCATGATTACATTGTGGTTGGTGAATTCTTTCCTATAAAAATTCTTTCAATTTTTTCAAAATTTTCAATAGCGCATACCTACATTTAATTGTATTTGCTTTTTAATATAAGTGCTATTAATGTCTCTATTTTTAATTGTATTTTCACTATAATTAAGATTTATTAAAATCGAATTCAAAATATAAGAGTCGATCAAATGGAAATGGAACCGTAAGAAAACCCGTTTATTCATTTAAAATAATCATTAAACCTTGCTCAACCTTGACTGAGCCTGAAAGCAGTTTCATCCATGATTTTGTTGTCTGAATAAAAGCAAAGCCTCTATGCAAACCGTCAAAAGCAAAGCCTCTCCGTCACATTTGCTGAAAAATATGACGAAAAAAAAATAACAAACTATAAGAATTGTTTTGTTTTTTTTCATTTGATCCACTTCTGGCCGGTTGGATTGAGCTGTCACGCCAATGCGGAGAGTGAATTCCGTCAAGGATCGAACTCACGACCGTACGATTTGAAGTCGCGTAAACATATCCCCTATACAAAAGTAATCACTAATGTTTAGTGGCTGCTACTGTATTATTAAGATAACACCACAATACTCCCTTATCAGTGAGTCTGCGAAGAGACGAACTATTTTATAGTGCCAAGCTTTATGCCGAGCGAAGAGAATCATTCGGTAGCGCCAAGCTTTTTGACGAGCTAATAGAGTGTTTCGGTAGCGCCAAGCGTTATGACGAGTGAAGGGCGTGTTCATTTTCCGATGGGGCGGGTTGTATTTGTGATGTTGCGCCAGCGTGGAGATATAATTCTTCCAAGCATCCTTTCGATTTTCGTAACATAAGTGATCAGTAATGTTTAGTGGCTTATCACACATATATTTTCGAACGTATTCCTTCATAAAAATGTATCAATGTCTCTTTTTCTCTTTTTGCAGGTAACTATTCGAGATTAGTGTGTGAGATTCAGTTTGTGCGGAGCATGGGCTACTATTTAATCCAAATATACATCCCAGCCGGGCTGATAGTCATCATTTCATGGGTGTCTTTCTGGCTGCACAGAAATGCTACACCCGCCCGAGTAGCCCTGGGGGTCACCACCGTGCTCACAATGACCACCCTTATGTCCAGTACCAACTCCGCCTTACCCAAAATCTCGTATGTCAAAAGTATTGACGTCTACTTAGGAACCTGCTTCGTGATGGTGTTCGCTTCCTTGTTAGAATATGCAACGGTTGGCTACCTGGGAAAGAGAATAAGTATGCGGAAGGCCAGGAACCAGCAGATGGCCAAGATGGCCCAAGAACACCGGCAGAGATGTGTGGCGGCAGCCGCGGCTGCGGAGGGGCCCGAGAGGTGCCCCCCTCCGGAGGCGGTTCTTCTGCCAGGGAATGCGGAAGTGACCATGGTCAAGTCGGCCGTGCGAGGACAGCCGGTGAGTGCCTTTCCTCAATCCATCCGTCTCTCACTATGAGCACTTAGAGCAGCCATTGCTTAGAGTAGTATGAGACGAAGGTTATCAGTGACCTTCTGCTCAAAAATAATGTTAAAATCACCTCGTGTGTTCAGGAAAATTAGGAGAGTTTCTCAAAATAACACGGAATCCTTTAGATGTAATGCACTATAAAATGTAATGTTTAGAGAAAAATGCTGTGAATGTCTGGTAATATAAAGAATTAAATATTTTTATCAATAAAGTCCTACGAATTTCCATTTATTAAAAATTATTCATCTCATTTTAGTGGTTAGTCACCGACAAACTACATAAATGTAGGTAATGAAAATAACACTAAATTTTGTTAGGTAATTGTTATTTTTCAAAAAAAAAAAACATTAGTTCCTTAACATCTGTAAATTTTAAAAAGTTCTCTAAATTTTCAAAAAACAGTTATTTAAACTGATTTTTAATACTTACAACAAATTTTATAATAAACTTTTTTTTTTGAAAAAAAATCCCACTTACTTGTGTTAAACTGATCGAAAGAAATGTTTTGAATAGCGCTAAGGTATCGTGTAGATATATAAAAAGTCCTCCAAAAATTATAAGTATATAAATTTCAAAATGAATACCTTCATCGATCATAAGCAATGGGTTTTGAAAGATGAACCACTGAAAACGAATTTTTAAAAAAATTATTAAAAACGCATACATTGATTTAGGTACGTCGTTGCTAGAATCTCATAATATTAATCCAAATCAAATTCAATTAAAAGTTTGGAGAATCCTGACCAACTTAATTCGCTTTTATTGTTCTTATTTCAACCATGCACAGTATATGAAATACTACAAATGATTTTGCAATGATATGTAATGAAAATTTTAAAGAGTTCATATAAATGTAATTTCTTAAATAAAAAATATTTATCTGACTGTTCACACTTAAGATGAAACAAAGAACTTAAAGGTTGCATATGTATGAAGGATAGAATTTATCCAAAACTTTAGGGCTTTATTTCTTCTTTTAGATAGACAGTTTAAAAATATTTATAGAAAAATTTCCTGCAGTTTTAGAAAAATAGCATCAAAATGGCCTAAAGTTTAAAAATAATAGCATCAAAATGGCTTAAAGTTTAAAATAATAGCATCAAAACGGCATATGTTTCAGTCGAAAACAAAATGGTCCTTTTATTTTATATTTTCTTTGAAAACTATTCCATTACTAACAAACATTATACAACAAAACTAATATTAAAATTTCATGAGAAAACTGTGCAGAACAATTCAATGACGTAATTATTCATTATCACAAATCTAAATTCAATTAAGTACGTTTAAAACTCTCTTTAAGAAAGGAATATTGTTAGCATGAATGAACATGCTAAAGTGTAATGTCATCAATATTGTTATTTCTTTCAAAGGATATAAATATTTCATCAATCGGATGAAGCATTTTTGATTTATAAGAACTCTATCAAATAGCTTAACAGGATATTGTTTTCAGTTTCTTATACTGTGGCTTTCAAGGCAAAAACTCTACATCTTTCGTTTTGAAAATAATATTTCAGACTTTCTGTATCATAATTGTAATGTTCTTTTAATTATCTTCGTTTTGAAACTATAATATGTGTGAAACAGTTTACATCAGTTATGCATCTTTCCCTCGTCATCTTTTTGTTCGCTATTTTTGTCATTTACGTCATAAAAACATTTCCTTTACCCTTGACCTTAGTAACTATTGATTGAGCCTAGTTAAAACATGGAATTTTCATCGAAATCTTTCCCAAGGAGGTTAATTCCGTTTTATTTTGAAATCTCAGTTTGTAAATTATATTTTTTTCGTTCCACATTAATTTTTTCTATTTTTGAAAGTGTTTTTCCAATAGTTTTAACATTGATATTTGATCATTATCTTTCTTGAATTCATGCAAAGTTCCATCTCCACATATTCGAGTTTGAGCTTGAGATATTAATTTTTGTTAAAAACGTATTTGTTTCATATTACTTCTTTTCAAAAAGCAATAGAGGGTACGAGCATAAGACATTTCAAGTAGAAAACACGGCTAATCGGAGCTCTGGAATTTTATGATATGAGAAAGAACTCCACATCTAACCAAATCCAGATTTTTCACATCATTCATTTTCGTAACGGAACAGCTACGAATGGGTTTCTTTTTTTCCCCTCAATAAAGAGAATTTAATTTAAAAGCATAGGTAAATAGGATTTCAAACAAATCTATTTTTACAGTCATTTCACGCTAGTTTCATAATTATTCTTTCCTTTTTTCACTAATAGCCAAAGTAGGAAATTCCTGTTATGAATTTGACAAAAAATTACTTATTTACTTTCTTTGATGGCAGTGAACTGAAAAATAGACTTCTTTTTTGTGCTTCTGAGACTTATGCAGGAAAGCTATATGATTAAGTATATGCTACATAGAATATACGTAATCCGATAGAGTTTATATTTACAAAGAATTTTTGCAACTATTCGAATAAGCACATACTTATCATTTCGTTCGCGTCCTCTTACCAAGTAACATTTAATTTAAAAATTAACTAAAGAGCTTCTACTATTCCAAGAACAGTTTCCTTGTGAAAATTTCACATTACCATAAAAATTTATCTTTTTTCAGAAAAAATAAGTGAAATGAGCAAAATATTCATTTGATTTTTCAAAAACATGCTACCCTGCCAAAGCTAAAAAGTAATAATTATATACATTTACTTATCTTATTTTCTATTTCAATTTTTCGACATTTGTAAATAATTTATCTCTTAAAAAGTATCATATTACCTCTTTTTTAATTTATGTAAATTCGAGGAATTGGTTTAGTTAAGAAGAATTTGTTTAGGAAATGTCATACAATTTATATTTGTTTAGAGACGTAGTTGCATACGTTATATTTTACATTTGTTATATACTTTTCGATTTGTTGACGACTGACACTTGAAAAAAAAATTCTACAGACTTACGTAAAATTCTTAAAAATATTGAAGTTTCAAAAATTCCTTTCTAAGCAAAATCTGTTACATTTTTTATACTAAAATTCATGGGATAAGTAAGTAGAAATGCCAAATTATATACATGAAGTATGCAATTTTTACTTTTTCTTAGTATGTTTGCAAAACAGTCACTCGAAAATTTTAGGCAAATTGCAATATTTGTGTCAAGAAGATAAAAAAAATCCGTCATTCATGGTTTCAAATGCAATACTACATACGGTCCTATTTTTTTTTAAAAAATAGGTCCTTTTTATAAATTAAATATTTTGGGATTACATCTGATGCATACATGAGAGGTATACATAAGTTTCAATCAATTAATACGAAAATTTCTAGTTTATTAAAGTGGAATTTTTCAAATTGAGAATCAAACGTACCAATTAATACATTCATTTTTTGACTTTATAGCATTTCAGGGAGATAAAACCAGACCACATATTTGACCCTTAGAAATAATTCATTTAATTTGTTTAAACATTGAACTTATAAACATTCAGTAGTTTTTAAAAGTGTATCGAATGCCACACTGTAATAACCAATAGTTAATTTTCAACGAACAAGGTCATAAGCAAGGAAAAAAACAGCTAAAAAATTCAAACCTTAGTTCGGTTTTTCAATCTTTATTAAGTTTAGAAATATTTCAGGGGAATAATGAAAAAGGAAGAGTTTCTATCATTAATTTTGGAACATGTTAACTAATCATTCTGTCACAACCGAAGTGCATAATTTATCACGCGCTAAGGAGATCTGCACTAAATTTAAGCTTGACATTCAGGATATAAAGAAATTTTTCTTGTCTTTATTGTGAGGTCTTGTCTTTCCCACGCATGCTCGCTAGTACAATCAATCCATATATCACATCAATGAAATGATGTGATATAAGGATTGTTTGTATCATCGTTAGACCCTTTGATGTATATTTCAAACTACTGAAAAGGAATTCAGTTATATATTCAAAGAATTTCATGTCATTCCCGATACAAAGATTTAGAACTAAAACTATTTATATATAGCATTAAAAAGTGCTAAAAACGTTATCGGAAAAATTTCTTGCGATTCAAAATGATTCGTAATTAAATAATACATGGATTTCTTTTGAAATCCATTACTTTTTTCTGAATGAAATATGCATGCTAACCTAAACATATTCTCTCAATATTAAAAATTAATATTTTATATAGTATTGTTTCTTGTTTTCTTTTATTCTATATTTCGTGTACTGAATTCATAATTTCAAATTTATATGGTATAAGGATTAAAATTTTAAGGTTTAATTGCCCGATTAAAAAAACTGGAACTAAATAAAACAAAGGATTTTCTTGTATCGATTTGGGTCTTTTGCGCATTCATAAATAACCTGTGGAGCAAATTTCATCAATCATCCGTCTTGTAATCTAGTTAACGGCAACTATTATGTTCCCATTTACTGGTACTTGAATTTTACTAGCTGGTACTAAACTACTTAAATGCTGTTTTAAAAGCTCTGAGTATTGAAACTTCGATTAGTTTTCTATAAAGAATGATAAGAATTTCAAGCTGATACTTGAATCCTTTTCTTAACTGTAAACACAGAAATGCATTATATACCTCATTTGTACTGTATACATTCATTGCATATTGTATGCATTGAAATGTACATTTGTATTGTATGTTTTAAATATAGTCACTGATAACTTAGGTGACAATTTATTAATGTGCGATGAGCAATATTGCATACCTAATGTTGTTTTAAATGCAAAAGTATCTGTAAGTAAAGGTGTGAAATGATACAAAAATACTTTGTATAACACTTAGTACTCTTATGTTTTGTTACATAACAGTGAAAAATTCTTTCTAACATGCTTTATTTTTATTGATCCGTAACAATATCTAATAAGTATAATCTATATGTGCATGGATTGATATTTGTTTGCAATATTTCTTGTTGGCATTATCTTGTAGATTGCTTTCGGTTGTTACTTTAATTTAAAAAGAAAATAATTTCATAATTTTGAATACAGTAGGAATTACAATACGGGTTTTAAAGAAGTTGTCTTAATTTTATTATAATAATTGTTATTTCGCTTCCTGAATGAAATCTCTTTTTTTTATTGAAAGGTGAAAGAGAAATAAAGACCCCGCGCTGTTTTAATTATTTTGTAGTATTCATATGAAATGATTTAAAATCTTTCTGAACAAGAGACATTTCAATGCCATGTTTGTGTGGCATTGAAATGTCTCCTTAATTGAATTGAATCCCTTGAAAATTGAATCCTTACTTATATTCTAGATATAAGTAAGGATTCCTCGATTAGAGACAGCGAATGAAATTCTGCAACACAGAAAAAAAAAAGATGAAAGCACAGATTTTTTGACATAAATTTAAAATTTTCAGTTCAAAATGTCCGTGCAAACAAAAAGACTTTTCATATTCTTTTATAAAAATAGTCATCAATACTCAAAAAGAATAGCAGCTATGTATTTTTCATTTTAATCCTATGAAATCAAGACATTCCTACAAACTTAGCTACATATAAATTATTAAACAAGAAATTTCCTCAGGAAGTTTGGATTATGTCTTTAAATTATCAGAG